>OX457043.1:45761252-45788752 GCA_949752735.1 Lumbricus terrestris
GCCTTCAAGTATGACCAATAATTATTGGACCTAATTGTACCAGTAATATATATTACAATAATAATTACGCTATTATAGGCTTACACAATATATAGCATCTTGTTTATATAATATGCGCATGCATGTGTTTTCTCACACAAGAGTACACATACATACAGACATACATACATACATACATACATACATACATACATACATACATACATACATACATACATACATACATACATACATACATACATACATACATACATACATACATACATACATACATACACACACACACACACACGCACACACGCACACACGCGCACACACGCACACACGCACACACGCACACACGCACACGCGCATACATACATGTACATACATGCATACATACATACATACATACATACATACATACATACATACATACATACATACATACATTGGGGGCGCGGTGGTGTAGTGGTGGCGTCGTTGCCTTGAAGCCGAGGTTCGAATCCACCTCGAGTCGCCGCGTATAGGCACCTTGGGCAAGTCCTTCACTCGCAATTGCTCAGCGCTTCGGCGTGAAACTCCGATGCAGTGTCCGCTCAGCAGTCGGGAGCGCCTCTGTGTAGGGAGCTTGAAGGATCGTTATAACAAGTGCACAATCAAGCGAACAAACTGCATGTGCGTATTATACCGTTAAATGCTACAAGTTAAATGTTATAAGCGTATTTTTTGACTGCAGATGCGTACGAATAAAGGGCCTTTACAGCAAATGCTCTGAAAAGCTAAAACACAGTAACTATGACTCTTATAGTAAGAAGTTACTGTGTTTTGGCTTTCCTGTGACTGTCCTCGGTCATTTGTCAAGTACCAGTGATTATTTTAAACGTCTCTTGGGGGGTAGAGTTCCCCAGAAATGAGATTTCTCCTCCCCTGCAGAAAACTTCGAGAGGTGTTGCTCGCATGTATATGAGTACCATTTTCCGTCCCAGAAAATGTTAATACACGCAGTAAATTTCCGCTCCCCACCAAAAAAATCGACAGGTCCTGTTTACATGCATATAGACTATATGTCAAGCTTCCCCAGAATTCGATCGAAGTAGACCTACTAAAAAGGTCATAAGTTAAAAAAAATTGTATAGAAAATCAGAATTTATAACTACATGTGTTTTTCTTTGAAGTTTTGAAGTTTTGACGAAAAGACTAAAAAAGTCGTTAGAAAAAATGTCCGGCCAAAGTGTGTTGTCGGTGTGCGCCGTCCCCCTCCACATGGCCGTTTCCCCCACCTGGATTTACCCCCACACACATCCCCACCCCAAAATGCAGGGGACTAGATTAAACACTGCCTGGCTTGTGCTGGTGATCGGTGCTCTTTGTTTTTTTTTCAATCACCATTACTTACGGTGAGCTATAAAAAATGGTGTGGCGTCTATTCTATTGATTTTCTCTTCGCCGATCATTGTACCAAATCTTCTGCTCTTTTTTATCAATCTGTGTCGTATCCTAACAGTGGCGTAGACAAGGGGGTTTCGGGGGTTAAAACCCCCATTGTCCCAAGAGCAAAGTTTTTAAGGTTTATACACTTAAATAAGAAAAAAAAACAATTTCTTGTAGTAAAAAATTCTTTTTCCCTTTGTTACTTTAGTCCCTTTTTATTTACTGTAATACTGTTGGGTTGGTGTCAGAAAGGGCATCCGGCCAGGCCATAAAACCCCCAAACTCCCATCATAAATTCCTGGCTACGTCACTGTATCCTAATATCCTGCAGTTCACCATATCGGGGCGCGGACATTCCCTCCTGGACAAAACCCCCGGACAAACCCCCCGGACAATAATCCCCCCAGACAGTTCCCGCCAGGGTAGGACAAAAAAACCTGGTGGAACATATTGGGTATAAGTAGTTGCACAATAAATTGCCGTTCCTAAGTACGCAAGTTGAATTGATGAAAAGAATTCTCGCTAAATAGAAGCCGGATTGATACAAAATCAGTTTTACTTGATGAAAATGTTTCTTCTTAAATTGGAGCTGGATTGATGAAAATACCCTTGCTTAAATTGGAGCTGGATTGATGAAAATATTCTTTCTTAAATTGGAGCTGGATTGATGAAAATAATTGTTATTTAAATAGAAGTTGGATGAAACGAATTTTTGCCTAAAATGGAAGCTGGATTGATGATAAGGATTCATTCTGTCCTAAATTGCACCAGCAGGTATTGGCTTCATATCGGAGTGACTGTAAGTTCACGCCTGAATGACAGTGACAGTTTGACACTAACTAGTTGACACAGCAGGAACTGGATAATTAGCCTAAGTTTGAGCAAATAATACCTACAGAAATAGGCTATGCGCAGCAAAGGGGGGAATTGTCCGGGGGTTAATGTCCTAGGCTAAATCAGGGGGAATTGTCCGGGGGGGTTATTGTCCGGGGGTTTTGTCCGGGGGAAATGTCCTACACTCCACCATATTATCTCCATTCGATTTGATTTCTGCAGTCTTCAAGTTACATTATGTTTAGGTATATATGGTGATACATTTTATTAATTGGGTGTTTTAATTAAGTGTCATTTGAGTTGTGTCAGTAAAAATCTTGTATTAATAAGTCTTTCCTGATTTACTGGGTGGACCTACATGTATATTGCCTTTCCCTTTCTTTTTAGTCTCGTGAACTCTCTTCCAGATAACGATGAACAATGTTAAAAAATGTTAATCACTGCCGTAATTGTATTATGTTGGTGCAGGAAATAAATTGAATTGGATTGAAAAAATACGGTACTTCGGAATTTTACTTCCTTTTCGTGCGAAACCAATCGGTGATAGTTTTACCAACTTTAATACCACTTGGTGATTTATTTTCGACGTTGTGTGTGTGTGTGTGTGTGTGTGTGTGTGTGTGTGTGTGTGTGTGTGTGTGTGTGTGTGTGTGTGTGTGTGTGTGTGTGTGTGTGTGTGTGTGTGTGTGCATTATGCATCACTTTTAAGTCTTAACATTCCATCATGCCATCTGCTGTCGAACGCCTGTACAAAGTCCATGAAGTTGATAATTATGGACTTCCTGATTGTATTCAACTTTTTTGCCTGGTATCTGCAAAGGTACCTGGATAACTATACATGCATCAATGCATACAAACAATCATTCATTCATTCATTATGAGCATATAAATATAACTACAGGCAATCATACATTCATAGATACATTCATACACAGATACATACAAACATCTGCATGCCTACAAGCATACATACGTAGAAATACATACATGCAAACATACGTTTATAGATGTTGTGGTTTATCTAGGAGTTAAGTGAGTATGTGCGATAGCCGAAGTGAGAGGGTGTATTGGACATTGAACCTCATTGGTAATTACCTGTCGCTGGACTTGATCAGTGGTCCCATTGTTTTCGTTGTCATCAAGACTATTATTGTAGGGCTCTGTTCTATTTCTGATGATCATTTGGTCACGCAGGCGAGAGCTGCTGGAGAGCAACGTCACCCTTGACCCCAAGCGCAGATGAAACAGAAGGGTCAAAGTCCTATCACTCAGATAACCTCCAAGTCCTCTCTTACTCTCTCCCCTCTCTCGCTCTGTCTGTCTCTGTCTCAGACAGTCTGTCTGCATGTATGTCTCTCTGTCTCTCTCTGTTTCTCTCTATCTGGCTCTGTCTCTGTCGCTAGCTCTGTCTGTCTGTCTGTCTGTCTATCTGTCTGTCTGTCTGTCTGTCTGTCTATCTGTCTGTCTGTCTGTCTGTCTCTGTCTGTCTGTCTGCATGTATGTCTCTCTTTCTCTCTCCCCTCTTTCGCTCTGTCTGTCTGTCTCTGTCTGTCTGTCTGCATACATGTCTCTCTGTATCTCTCTGTTTCTCTCTCTGTCTGGCTCTGTCTCTATCGCTAGCTCTGTCTGTCTGTCTATCTGTCTGTCTGTCTGTCTCTGTCTGCCTGAATATATGTCTCTCTGTATCTCTCTGTTTCTCTCTCTGTCTGGCTCTGTCTCTGTCGCTAGCTCTGTCTGTCTGTCTATCTGTCTGTCTGTCTGTCTCTGTCTGTGTCTGTATGTCTGCATGTATGTCTCTCTTTCTCTCTTCCCAATTCGCTCTGACTGTCTGTCTCTGTCTCTGTCTCTGTCTGTCTGTCTGCATGCATGTCTCTCTGTCTCTTTCTGTCTCTGTCTCTGCCGCTGTCTCGGTCTGTCTGTCTGTCTCTCCCCCTCTCTTCGTCCGTCTCTCACGCTGTATCTCTCCTTCTCTGTCTTTTTGTCTCTCTGCGTATCTCCATGCAGCCAACATTTCTATGCGTAACATGCACATACGCATAAATACGAGTATATTTAGCTTTAAATAATTATATTAACTTTGCGCGCACGTGTATGTGTGCGTGCGTGCGTGTACTTGTGTGGGTAGTATGTAGAACTTTACGTATTTTCCAGACTGCAGTCGCTAATTTCAGCATCGACTCTGTTCAATTTCATGCACTTGGCGAAAGGTAGATCACATCGCCCGATCTTATAAGGTGCATAAGACCGGACCAAGAGTCACGAGGTTCTCTGACCTTTGCTCCCCTGCTGCAGCCTCTCTCGTGTTTATTTCGGGCGTATTTTATTCGCGTACGACCAATTTGTTCCGAGTACTCGAGTCGTTTAAAGTTTAAACGACGCATCAAGATAATATATTGAAGTTGAACAGCTGGTTGCTTGTCATGTGAATCGCCGAACTGGTGTCATACGGGTGAAACAATTATCCCTGCGTATACTTTATACTCGAGTCTGATTGTAGTCATCGATCGTGTGGTGATCCGAGCTAATTGGCAGATAATTTTCAGATTCAACATAAAGAATAGAAATTTGGAAGGAAATGGTGTAGGTCTGCACCAAGCTGTAGTGATGGACAAATAGATGAGAAGATAGCCGGACTTGAACACTAGCTCCGAGAGGAAAAAAATGAAGAAGATGAAGATGAAGAAGAAGGAGAATGAGAAGAAGAAGAAGAAGAAGAAGAAGAAGAAGAAGAAGAAGAAGAAGAAGAAGAAGAAGAAGACGACGAGGAGTAGTAGTAATAGGAGGAGAAGAAGAAGAAGAAGAAGAAGAAGAAGAAGAAGAGGAGGAGGAGGAGGAGGAGGAGGAGGAGGAAGAAGAAGAAGAAGAAGAAGAAGAAGAAGAAGAAGAAGAAGCAGAGAGCTCTTTAGTCTTTAAGATATCCTTTGGGCTGAAATGATCAGTATAAATTGCTAGTGACTTCATTTTCATTCTGAATGATTAAGTTGTCATAGACTAAACTTGCTGAAATGTCTCGCAAAAGTCCCGTGTTTTCAGTCACTAGCGCTATTCATTTCAGACTAGATAATAGTATTTACGTACTTACTCGCTCATTTTAGCTGCTTATAATATGAGATGCCCTTGTAACGGCATGGCTATTTTACGGCGCCATGTTATAAATTGTCGCAATTATTATTTTTTACCCGCGGTACCTAGGAAAGCTAGGATCCCTCGGGATTTCAAAAAATTATGCTTGGAGCTGTTTATTGTTATTATTATTATTATTATTTATTTATTTATTATTATTATTATTTTTTTTTTTACCCGAGGTATTTATGATCCCTCGGGATTTATGAATCTATTCTATGACGTTAGTGGTCCTCGTCCTCGGTGCGTTGTGCGAACGTGCCTCTGAATGCTACGGCATTAAATCTTTGCGTGCAAATGGATAGCTGCTGAAACAAGCTATTATTATTATTATTATTATTATTATTATTATTATTATTATTATTATTATTATTATTATTATTATTATTATTATTATTATTATTATTATTATTATTATTATTATTATCATTATTATTATTATCATTATTATTATTACTATTATTAGTCTTATTATTAGGTCTATTATTTTTTATTTTTTATTTTTTTTATTATTAATATTAGTATTATTAGGCCCATTATTTTTTATCATTATCATTGATGAACGTTGCTCACCCGTAAGGTAATTTCAATTTAGAAGTAGATTCGATTTGATCACAATAATATTTATTTATCGCTTATTTATCTTGAAATAGATCAACCTAGAATTATGATGATATGCCATATACTGTCATAAAATGCTAAAAAAATTGAATGGTGTAGAATAGACTAGAGTAGGCTTAAAAATAGAATTGAATAAAACAGAATCAAATAGGACATAAAGGAATACTGCGAAATATTATGTAGTGGATTGAAACAGAGCTATAGGCCTAATATAATTTAATAGGCTAAAACAGAATGAAATATATTGAAATAGAATAGCGTACAATGAAATGAAATCAATTGGAATAAAGTAGATTCCAGCGAAATAGAATGAAATAGAATAGGATAGACTGCAATAGAATAGGATTAAATGGACTAGAATGGAATGAAAAGTAATGGAATGGAATATAATGGAAGGCAATAGATTGGAATAGAATACGATGAAATATAGTAGGATGAAATAGAATAGAACGAAATAGAATAGAATGGAATATGATAGATTGGAATAAAATAGAATGAAATAGAATAGGATAGAATAGAATGGAATAGAATGAAATAGAATGGAATAGAATGGAATAGAATGGAATAGAATGGAATAGAATGGATTGGAATAGAATAGAATGATATAGAATGAATTATAATATAAAGGAATAAAGTAGAATGAAACAGGCTAAAATGGAATAGAATTGGATGGAACAGAATGGAATGGATTAGGATGTACTTAAGTATAATAAAATTAAGTAGAATAAAATGAAAAAGAGTAGATTGGAATAGAATACAATGGAATAGAATAGAAATGGAAGAAAATGGAATAGAATGGAATAGAATGGAATGGATTGGAATAGAATAGAATGAAATAGAATGAATTAGAATATAAAAGAATAAAATAGAATGAAACAGGCTAAAATGGAATAGAATTGGATGGAACAGAATGGATTGGATTAGGATGCACTGAAGTATATCAAAATTAAGTAGAATGGAATGAAAGAGAGTAGTATGGAATAGAATACAATGGAATAGAATAGAAATGGAAGAGAATGAAATTGCATAGAATGGAATAGAATGAAATAAAATAGAATTGACAGGAATAGAGTGGAGTTAGACTGTTTTGGATCTTTGCTAGAGGTCGCTTCTAAAGACCCATTTACCGATTCTGTTTCCTGTCTGTCCGTTTCAATGGCGTCGTTTGAAGCAGAGAGACAGCATAAAAATTCACCCCGTGCCAGCTTCCCTCTGTCTACCCCACCACACCACCCTCCCCCTCTCCACCGATTCCACCCCACATGTGCACCCTCGGGGCTGAGGGTCGTGTTCCATTCTGCGAATAAGTTTCTGGTTTCCATTTAGAACTAGACAAACTGCGCAGTTGAACTCTCTGTGCCCCTCTATGTCGATGTGTCTGTCTGTCTGTCGGTGTTTGTGTGTCTTCGTGTGTTTGTGTGCCTGTGTGTCTCTTTTGTCATCTGTGTTGATCTTCATCTCTTTTCTCTCTTGTTTCTCTGTTGCCTCTTACCCAGTCTGGATGATTCCTTTTCTCCATATATCTCTGTCTCTTTGTAGCTGCATCTCTGCCCCTCTCTATTTCTTTGTCTCTGTCTCTGTCTCTGTCCCTGTCCCTCTATCTTTCTCTGTCTGTCTCTGGCTGTCTCTGTCTGTCTCTATCTCATTGTCTCTCTACCTGTGTCACTGCATCATCTGTCTGTGCGCGTATCATCTATCTGTCTCTGGTGCATTGTCTCTAACACTTTGTCTATGTGCGTCTCTCTCTCTCACTCGCTGTCTGTCTATCTGTCTCTCTCTCACTGTGTCTAACTCTGCCTCTGCCTGTACATCTTCTATCTCTGTTACATTATCGTCGTCTCTCTGTCTCTGCATCTGACTATATTCTTCTCTCTCAGTCTGCATCTCTCTGTCACTGTGTCTCTGTGTCTGTCTGTCTGTCTCTCTCTCACTCTCTGTCTGTCTGTTTCTCTCCCTGCGTCCAACTCTGCCTGTACATCTTCTATCTCCGTTCCATTATCGTCATCTCTCTGTCTCTGTATCTGACTCCATTCTTCTCTCTCATGAGTCTGCATCTTCTTCTCAGTGTCTCTGTCTCTTCCAACCCCTCTGCCTGTCTTCATTTGCTTCCCTATCCCCGTCTCTCCGTCTCTAACCCCCCCCCCCGTGGCACTGGCATCGTCCCTCTGTCCGTATATACATCTCCGAGGCTTCAGCTCTCAAGTGCATGATGTGTGGGTCTGGATCTCGTTAGTTCTTCTGAACTTCAGTCTGAACAGCCGATGAACTTTGGAGACGAGTTAAGATGTTTTGACGTCTTTCTCGTTCGTTCTGATCAGACGCCAATGTCTCCTCTTCTCTACGGCGCCAATCAACTTCAATCACCGTCGTCTTATAATAAGTGTACTCAAAGCATTTACTTTTATACCATATGATCGCTGTCATCATCGTAGTTGTCGATGTCATCATTATCGTCGTCGTCGTCGTCGTTGTCATGATCATGTTAGAAATTCGTTTCGATGATTGAATTAATTCATCACAGAATGTGTGCAGAATTTCAAGGCTGTGTAGTGTGTAGTGTGTATACTGTATACTGTAGAAAAAAGCAGATAATATTTTTGATGAAAACCGTATGATCCGTATCATCTCCTTCGGCAACTTGTACAAGAATTAGTATATAATTTCTTTTAAAACTTGTAGAATAATAATGATCTTCAGTATTCAATTTGATAATTAATTATTCAAGTATAGGGCCTACAATTTTCTTTTTCATCCAAAACACAAGTGCATACTAAGATCACATGAGGCAGAATATAGTAGCAATTATAATCATAATTATAATTATTTGATGACAAACTTAACAGAAGTAAAACTTAATTTTATGATAGTCTGCAAGGTGCCCATTTGCTCAACCCCTCATCTCATATTCTATTCTATGTATGTAAGTATGTATGTATGTATGTATGTATGTATGTATGTATGTATGTATGTATGTATGTATGTATGTATGTATGTATGTATGTATGTATGTATGTACGTATGTACGTATGTACGTATGTACGTATGTACGTATGTACGTATGTACGTATGTACGTATGTACGTATGTATGTATGTATGTATGTATGTATGTATGTATGTACGTACGTACGTACGTATGTATGTACGTATGTATGTATTATGTATGTGTGTGTATGTCTGTATATATGTATGTTTGCACTGAATATATTTGTGCACTTATCTATACATGCGTATTTGGCATATATATATATATATATTCATTGTATATATTTTTGTTTATATAATCATTACATAGATTGTTTGCAGATGACGTAAGGTCTGTAGTAACTAGGTCATAGCGGGTGACCGCAGCGAGAGACATATTTCGCAGATGAAAGGATTTCGATGAATTGCTAAGTTCGCCCGCGCACGGCAGGTGCTCGAAGATTCCGTGATGACGTCACAGCGGGTCTGTCGATGCGTCAGGCAGAGCGAGGGTCTACGAAGGGTGGTGGTGGGGTGTGGGGTGTGGGGTGTTTGATGGTCCGGATCCGCATGAGCAGTCAACCGTATACAGTCCGTTCGGAGCCTTGTAGACTCATGAGTTTTTCGTCAGTGACAAATATTTGTACTAGCGGACTGCTTTGCTGTGTACATCGAGAACGAATGACCCTGGAACAAGGACAGAACGCCGAGGACGAAGACTCTAGAAAGAAAGGCCTAGATGCAATGGGGGTGGGGAAGAACACTGTGGTCATAGTTTGAGGACAGCTGAACAAGGACAGAGTGCTAAGGACAAGGTGCCGAGAAGGACGTACCTATTAATAGGGATAAGGGATGAACAGTGAAACTAAGTAGGTAAGGAAGTAAGTAAGGAAGTAAGTAAGGAAGTAAGTAAGGAAGTAAGGAAGTAAGTAAGTAAGTAAGTAAGTAAGAATATTCTTTGTTGTACAGCCAGCACAGAAGACAATGAATAATGGATTCAGTTAGATACGGATGCAGAGCATAATAGGTTTGAACTTGGTTTCCTAACGACCAGTTCTCTATATACAGGGTGGTCCAGCATAAATGTCCCGACTTTGCAGGCGTATAACTTCGCCAATTTTTAACATTTATTTATACTTTATGCATAAAATTAAAGGTATTTCACTCTAGTATTAACTCTAAAAAAGTCGAACTGATACTAGTTTAGGTTTTAATTATATACTTGGATCAGCGCTAGCTACCGTTTTTTGTCATTACTGACGCATTATGACGCCGTTTCCCGGGAAAATTCTATCGTTTTTTGCTAAAACGCGCGTAGACACGATCATTTTGAGTGTTTGTAGGGTCCCTACCATGAATATATTCTAATCGCAAAACCGCGTCCTTTCAATTTTGCCAACAGCCGTGCACTGCCATGCGCTACTTCAGACGCTTGCACGCTGCCAGTCGTTTCTTTGCGTAAGAGCTGGAGAGTTCGTGGGACTTCTCGTCGACAAATTACCAGTGGTGTAGTCCTAAAAAATGAAGTGGGGGGACGCCTGGAAATTGAAGTGGGGGGACGCCATGGAAATTGAAGTAGAAACTGTAGCAAAAAGTGCAATCTTGCAAGAATTTTGCAAAAAAGTGGGGGGACGGCGTCCCCCCGCGTCCCCGCCCCACTACACCACTGCAAATTACTTTAACTTTAGGTCTATAATCTTTTCCAATACGCTATTCAGTGCTTCTAAGACGGCCTGTTTTGCGCTGAATTTGCATGCAGGGCCTGCCCTGGTCATTGTCTTGACTGCAAATGTACGCGGACACACGAGCAATGTTAGCGGATGTGAGCGCCGTGCGCTCCGATTCCCATGGTTTGCAAGTAGAAAGTCCTGTTTTATTAATTTTCCGTAGCAGATAATACAAGGTATTGTTTATTCCATCCTCTGTTAGAATATTCGTTAATCATTTCAAACGAATTAAATCCCTTACCAGTTCGTAAAATTAAGATCGAAACGCGATCATCGTCTGTCAACGGCGCCAGGTTGCGTCACAAATGACAGCAAAATATGGTAGCTAGCGCTGTTCCGGGCATATAATTAAAACCGAGACTAGTATCAGTTCGACCTTTTTAGAGATAATACTAGAGTGAAATACCTTTAATTTGATGCATAAAGTATAAATAAATGTTAAAAATTGGCGAAGTTATACGCCTGCAAAGTCGGGACATTTATGCTGGCCCACCCTGTACATTGTGCGCCAAAAAAGACCCCCCTAGGTTTTTTGCCAATATTTTGTCCAAAAGTAAGAATTTCCAAATGAAATTTTACAGGCTAATAGACAATTCATATTTACACACTATGGCCAGATTTCATCAAAATATTTCAAACGCAACAAAAGTTACATCACTTTTAGTGATGTCACCCACCGTTTTTTGAGTATTATGTAACGAAGCGTAGCAAAAATTATGTTTTTTGCCAATATCTTGCCCAAGAGTAAGAATATCGAAATGAAATTTTACACGCTTAAAGACAATTCATGTCTGCATATGGTGGTCAGATTTCATCAAAATATTTCAAACAGAACAAAGTTATACCACTTTTAGTGAGGCCACCCGCCGTTTTTTGACCATTCAAAAACGAAACACAACAAAAAGTGACAAAAACACGATTTTATTAAGTCTCATCTCAAATAACTGTTGTCAAATCAATTTGGTAGTGTTTCACAACTTGTGTTCAATGTGCCTACCACCCATGCCAAAACTTCTTTTGAGTCTCTTTGCAAAGTTCTTGATGGACCTGTTGATTAATCTGACAGATTCCTTATTTACCAATTTGATTGTCATCTTGCTAAGTGACTTCTCAGTGACGTGCAGCTTCGCTGGTACCCTGTTTCTTTTCAAATAGTTATAATAATGATCATCTGGCAATATCAAGGCTCTTTGATAGCAATTATTTAAGATGAGACTTAATAAAATCGTGTTTTTGCTACTTTTTGCTGCGTTTCTTCAAAATTTGTTTACTTTTTTTAAACACAAGTTTTTGGCTTCAGGTAGAGGAGGAAAGATCGAGAGAGTGAGGGTGCCAGCGAGACACAGAGAGGAAGAGGTAGAATAGATAGATGGATGGATGGATGGATGGATGGATGGATGGATGGATGGATGGATGGATGGATGGATGGATGGATGGATGGATGGATGGATGGATGGATGGATGGATGGATGGATGGATGGATGGATGGATGGATGGATGGATGGATGGATGGATGGATGGATGGATCGAGCTTCTCCTTTCGTTTACTTAAACTCGCACCTGTGATGTGGAAAAACCCTGAAGGTAAACGCCCAAAAGAATTTTCGATGAACACCTTCAAATAAACGTCGTTATCTGATCCATTTCATCGTTCTGAGGAGCACGGTCGAAATTTACGACCAACTCAGCCGCCCCCCCCCAATGGAGGGTGAGTTGACCAGACACGGGTGCTTACGACGACGACCCATTGTTTCTGGTGATCTGGGTGTCTCTGGTCGAGCCCCCTACAATTGTGTGGTGCAAGGGGCAGAAAGTGGGCGTATGAGAACAGATGCGATTGGGTTTTTACGGGACGTGGACTTAGTTATCACAAACCATAAACAGAGGTCGTGCGTGTAATTCAAATCAGATGACCCTATAGTAGGCCTATAGCAGGCATCTAACCATCGGACAGATAGACAGACGTGTTAATGCGCACATACCTACATACATACATACATACATACATAATACATACATACATACATACATACATACATACATACATACATACATACATACATACATACATACATACATACATACATACATACATACATACATACAGACATACATACATACATACATACATACATACATACATACATACATACATACATACATACATACATACATACATACATACACACACACACATACATACATACATACATACACACACACACACATACATACATACATACATACATACATACATACTGTCAACCTTCACTTGACCTTCAAAGTTTTCTTCCTTTTTTCCTTGTGTTCAAGTAGCGCAGCCTACGCCTAACCTAGACACTGTACTTCGGTATCTAAAGCTAGTGTATAAGTTTCTAAAGTTCTTAACTTGTTCAATTACAACAAAGCTCTGTTTCTTGTATTTTCTTCTTTCTTCATAACAACGCAAATAACACAACAAAGGATCAACGACGACAAACGCTTAATTTCAACGACAGCAACGCAACTATTATCATCTAACTCCACTGTTCTCTAAAACGTCTTCTATTCTCTACTACCAACTCCTTCTTCTACAACTTAACTCACTGTCTAGACGTACACTCTTCCCCTGGCCGCTCTGTCCTTCTGTCTATCCGTCTGTCTGTCTGCCTATCCCTCTCTCTCTCGCGCTCTCCGGCGACGGTCGGCCGAGCCGCGCCAACTTTCCCGCCAGTCTGTCACCTGCAGGCCTAACTGTCTAGACGCTGACCTTGAGTTGGTCTATTCGTACGCCTAAACATTAACTGACCACATAGACTATACAAAATTAGCTCACATTACCTCCCTCCTTTCTTTTAAAGAGAGCTAATTATCTATAAAAATTAGCGAACGTACCTTAACTAAACAATGCAAATAGTCCATAACATAATACATCATAAAATATCTTACACTACAATCTAGACAGACAATCAGCTACTACATTCAATTTACCTTTCTTATAGTTCAACAGAATGTCAAAATTTTGCAATGATAAAGACCATCTGACTAATTTAGCAGATTTCGACATTGATTCAGTCAAATAAACTAAAGGATTATGGTCTGTAAACACATTGATTTTAGAACCAATAAGAATTTCTTTCAACTTGTTTAAAGCCCATATGATTGCATAGGCTTCCTTCTCAATCGTTGCCCACCTCCTCTGAGTATCTGTCAGCTTCTGACTGATAAATGAAACAGGACGTTCAATCCCTTCCTCGTCCACCTGAGACAGTACAGCTCCCACAGCAAAATCACTGCTATCACAGTACAAATTAAATGGTTTCCCAACCTCAAACATATATAGAATCACATTTGATAAGACAATCTGTTTAAGAGAATCAAAAGATTTCTGATGTGCATCAGTCCAAACAATGTTATCAGGTACTTTCTTGCTGGTCAAGTCTGTCAATGGTTTAGCAATTTCAGCAAAATTACAAATAAACTGTCTGTAAAATCCAAAAAATCCTAAGACTTGCTTCACTTCCTTTCTGGTTTCAGGTTTCTTCAAATTAATTAAACTGTCAATCCTGTCTGGATTCATCATCTTCTTCCCTGATCCTATGAGGTGACCGATGAACTTCACCTCACTCTTACCAAACACACATTTCTTCAAGTTCAATGTTACATTATGCAGTCTTATTTGTTTCAAGAATAATTCCAAATGTCTTAAATGACTGTCCCAATCATTCGAATGCACTGCAATGTCATCAACATAAGGTTCAGTAAAATCATGAATCGGTTGCAAGATCATATTTATCGCTTTTACAAAAGTCCGTCCAGAGTTAATCATTCCAAACGGAACACGCGTAAATTCATACAGTCCATTATGTGTAACAAACGCAGTCTTCCATTGGTCACTCTTTTTCACAGGACAAGTCCAATATGCACTGCGACAGTCCATAACAGAAATGAACTTGGATTTTCCAACTTTGCTCAAGACATCGTTGACGATTGGCATAGGATATCGGCAATTTTCAGTAAAAGAGTTAATGTACCTGTAGTCACAAGCCAATCTCAAGGATCCATTCTTCTTTTTGACAATGACAAGTGGACTTGCCATTCTGCTTGACGATGGTTGAATGATGTTTTCTTTCAGCATCTCTTGTATTTGTTTTTCCACTTCTGCTCGGTAGATTAATGGTATTCGATATGCCACGAATTCTTTTTCTCGAAAGTCTGGTCTCAGTACCACTTCGTGTTCTACTAATGTACATAGTCCAGGTTGGTCTGAAAATCTGTCTGCATATCGATTCAGTACATCAAGTAATTGTTTCTGCTGTTCGCTGGTCAGATGTCCAATTTGTTCGTAATCCAATTGAAGTGATTTCTGTTTTGTCTCTGAATAGTCTTCCTTCAGCGGTATTTCTACCACTGATCCAAATTCGTCATCCTCTTCCACGATCAGACCACAAGACAATGTTCTCGTAATGAACTTCCTCATCTTGTTAGCATGAATAATCCGTCGACCGTTTTCGTTCATGTCCACCAGATACGAATATTTGGATCTTCTTTGCAGGACCGTGCATGGACCATGCCATCGGGAGATCAATTTATTGGTTGACGTTGGATACAGCACGATGACGTTCTCTCCTGGCTCGAATTCTTTATCTTTTGCTCTTTTGTTGTATTGACTGGCGTACTGTTTTTGCTTTTCTTCAGCACAGCTCTCGGCGAATGTCAAGGCCTTTTCCATGTCTGCTCTTAAATTCTTCAGGTACTTTGCCGGTTGCACTCCAATGTTCGGTGGTAGATTTATTTCTTTGGTCCAGCTTTCTTTAAGGATGGTGAGTGGCCCTCTCGGCAACTTTCCATAGACCAGCAAATACGGTGCCACTCCTGTAGTTGCATTAGGCACTTCTCTCAATGCCCAGACTGTAAATGGAATAATTTTATGCCACTGTCTCGGATTTTCCACAACGACATGATGAATCATTTTCTTGAACGTTTGATTCCATCTCTCCACCAATCCTGCCGCTTCTGGATGTCCTGGCGAATCGAATCGAGGACAACATCCCATCAGTTTCAGAAATTCTCTTGTTAGACTGGCTGTAAAATTCGTCCCTCTATCACTCGTGATTACTGACGGAACCCCCACATCCATGAACAGCTTCATCAAAGCTTCGCATACAGCCTTAGCGGTCAATGACTTCATCAAGAATATTGTCGGCCATCTTGTACATGAGTCCACGATGCACAAACAATACTTATGCCCTGCTGCTGAAGTCGGTTCGATTGGTCCTACGACGTCCATGGTCATTCTTCTGAACGGTACATCCTCTCTTGGTATTGGTGTAATCGGCACTCGATCCATCACCAAACTTCGTGCTTTCAACTGACACTTCTCACAGGACTTGCAGAACTTCACCACATCTCTACGCATTCTTGGCCACACAAAGGACAACTTGATACGTTCCCTTGTCTTCTCTTCTCCCAAGTGTCCGCCAAATACTGACTCATGTGCCAATTCCATCACCTGAATTCTTCTTTCCTTCGGCAACACCAACTGATATACCAACTGGTCCAACATTTGATGCTTCTTATACATCAACCCATTCACCACACTAAACTCAGATCCTTTGTCTTCAGCTATCTTCCACCACGACCTCAGTGACTCGTCATTTCTCTGCTGCTCTTCAAATTTCTTTGCGTCTGCCAATTGTCTTTCATCACTCGTATTTTCGGCAAACAAATCCCTCATACTCGTGTCTATTTCACCATCACTCTCAGAATCATCATCATTATCACGTTCACATGCAACCATCTCTTCTTCAATTTCATTGTTTCCGGATGTTATTCCTTCTTCTTCTTCTTGAACGCTTTGTTCATCATCGCTTTCTGTGTCCTCATCTAGCAAACTTTCATTTGACTTTTCCTCTTCTCCTTCTTCCACTTCTCTTCTCCGACTCTGTGCTCTTGTAGTCACATTCGCTTGCAGTTCTCCTTGTAATACACTCACTGGTGGAACCTCTTTTAGTTCTGCGATTATCTCTGGATGCAGCAAGAACTTTTCTTTGTTATCTTTGCACAAGACTGCCGGAATGCTGGCACACACCAAGGTTAAATATGGCGCGATATTTACTCCCTTGTCTTTCAAATCTCCTCCTTCGTTATGACAACTCATCCGCACTTCGATTTTCACCAACTTAGCTGGAATGGGTTCTCCAGCCACACATTGCAAATGTACTCTGCCAATTTCTTCCACTGTCGCTCCTTTCAATAATTCCTCATTGATTACTGGAATCTCAGTACCAGAGTCGATCAGCGCTCTGACTTGCACGGGATGACAACTGTCATCATTTCCACGTATCTCTACATTGACATGCTGTAGTAAAGACTTCTTCGTACGTTGACACTCATCTTTGCTTTCTGTTTCTCGACCAGTATCTTTAATTGGAGCAGAATTTACTATTTCTCTCTGTATAGCAAATTGAGGCGTGCACTTCATCACTGACTTCACTTCCGTTTCGCGGTTGTCTTGTTCTTCAGACTGATTCGGTGCATTCATTACTTGTATCTGATTTACTCTGAGATTTTCTGCACTTCGAGTAAATCTATTTCTCAGATTCGTCATTCTGGGTGGTGCTTTGCAATCCTTTATCAGATGTCGGTCTGACTGACAATTATGGCAACGTTTCTTAATAATCCCTCTCTGTTCAGTGCTCTCCCGCCTGTAATTGTACGCTGTATTGTTTTCTCTTTGGCGTCCCATCACTGGAATTCGACTGTACATTTGTCTGTCACCCGTTGCTTCTCTTCTATCTTGACCAAACTGTCTTCCAGGAGCACCATCATTCCTTGTTTCGTTATTTCTGGCTTGGTTTCCTGTTTCTTTGTTATTACTATTCCACCTGGGTTGCTTCGAACTATTTCCCCATGCTTCATATTTCGGTTTGTCTTGAAACATTAGACCAATTCGATTGTTCACGTGTACGTCTGCGAGTTCTGCAACATTACTAGCTTCAAAGCATTCAGTACCCTCTTTTGCTAGTACGAACTGTAGTGGACCCGGTGGTAGACATTCTTTCAATTTATCCGCCACCAACAGATCAAATAACTTCTCGTAGCTTTTGCCCACTCGCCTACTTCTGACATAATAGTTCAACAGATTCTTCAATCTTGCTGTAAACATCGTGTATGTTTCTTCTGCCGTTTTCCTCGCATCTCCAAATCGTGATCGATATTCTCTCGCTGTCAATTTGAATTCTTTCAGTAAATGTTCTTTCACTATGTCGTAATCGTCTAGATCATTGAAAGACAATCGGTTCAACACCGTTCTTGCTCTTGGCGTCATTAGTGGCAACAGCAATTTGACCCAAAACTGCTTTTCCACCGTAAAACTGTTGAATGCATTCTCAACTGTCTCAAAATATAATGGCACCTCCATCATATCATATGGCATCTTAGGTAATACGTGTTTCATTGCATCACCTATCCTTTTAATCTTGGACACCATTGTCTCACTTTCTCTGATCCTGTTTCGTTCTGACTCCTCACGGCTTCTTCTGTCGTCTTCATCTCTTTTCTTGAGTCTATTTTGATCTTCTACCCTACGCAGTTCTTCTTGTTCTATCTTTTGCTGTAACAATTCTAACTGTTTTCTGCGTTCCTCCTTTTCTATAGCCATTTCTCGGAGCTGAGCTTCCTTAAGAGCGAGTTTCTTTTGTTCTAATTCTAATTGTTCTTCCCTTTCTCTTTCCGCTTTTTCCAAATTTTCTTTCTCCATTTTCAATTCTTCCTGTCGAATCTCTTCGGCTCTTTGTAATTCTGCCAAACGCATGGCTTCTTTGTCTTCCTCACGAATCTTTTGCTCTTCAATCTGTTGTTTTCGTATTTCTTCATCACTTTTCCTTGCCCTCTCGTATTCTATCATTAGTTCCATCCTTCTTCGTTCTGCTTCGTCACGATCTTTTTTCAGTTGTTCTAGCTGAAGCTGGAACTGCTGCTTCTGCATCTGTATCTCTTCTTGTCTCATCCTTTCTGCTTGTTCTGCTCTTGCTTTTTCCTCTAGTCGAAGCTTTTCTGTTCGTTCAATCTCTTCTTGTCTCCGTTCTTTCTCTTCTTGTCTACGTTGCTCTTCTTTCTCTTTCTCCTCTTTTCTCCGTTGTTCCTCTTCTTGTTTCCGTTCTTTCTCTTCTTGCCTACGTTGCTCCTCTTTTTCTTTCTCTTCCTGTCTGCGTTGCTCCTCCTTCTCTTTCTCTTCTTGTCTCCGTTCTTTTTCTTCTTGTCTGCGTTGCTCCTCTTTCGCTTTCTCTTCTTGTCTGCGTTGCTCCTCCTTCATCATCATAAATTGTATCAACGCCTCCATAGACATCGGTGCCGGTGGTTTTTCAATTGGTTTCTCCTCAGCGCCACCCACAGCACCTTTCTCTTCAGCTTCCTTTTTAAGCCAAACCTCTGCTAATGCTCCCATCAAATTTTCTCTAGACATCTCTTCGACTTCTTCTACGTCTAGACCCTCTTCAATTAATAACTTTATTAATCGATCAGAAGACATCTTCTTTATACTGGCTTGCTTTTGTTCTGTAAGTTTCTCCATCTTTCTTCTTTACTTCAGTGATTACCGAAGAAATCGAGGGAGTGGCTATGAATATCTGTGATTGGCTGACTTTAATTCTTATGGCTCCTTGGGTAAACAAGCAAGTTTTGTATACCTCTCTCTGGCGTTGCGTTGTCGTAATGTTATTCGTATGCCCGTTGTATCTTCTCACCAGACTCCGAAATGCGTCTCCAATCGTAAATATTCCTCCGATTGAAAATATTCCTCCAACTGAAAATATTCCGCCAATTGAAAATATTCCTCCAATTGAAAATATTCCTCCGATTGAAAATATTCCTCCGATTGAAAATATTCCGCCAATTGAAAATATTCCTCCAATTGAAAATATTCCTCCGATTGAAAATATTCCTCCGATTGAAAATATTCCGCCAATTGAAAATATTCCTCCAATTGAAAATATTCCTCCGATTGAAAATATTCCTCCGATTGAAAATATTCCGCCAATTGAGTTCGCTATCCCAACGTCCTTTGCTTGAATTCAGTATCCCGCCGCTGCCACCAAAATGTCAACCTTCACTTGACCTTCAAAGTTTTCTTCCTTTTTTCCTTGTGTTCAAGTAGCGCAGCCTACGCCTAACCTAGACACTGTACTTCGGTATCTAAAGCTAGTGTATAAGTTTCTAAAGTTCTTAACTTGTTCAATTACAACAAAGCTCTGTTTCTTGTATTTTCTTCTTTCTTCATAACAACGCAAATAACACAACAAAGGATCAACGACGACAAACGCTTAATTTCAACGACAGCAACGCAACTATTATCATCTAACTCCACTGTTCTCTAAAACGTCTTCTATTCTCTACTACCAACTCCTTCTTCTACAACTTAACTCACTGTCTAGACGTACACTCTTCCCCTGGCCGCTCTGTCCTTCTGTCTATCCGTCTGTCTGTCTGCCTATCCCTCTCTCTCTCGCGCTCTCCGGCGACGGTCGGCCGAGCCGCGCCAACTTTCCCGCCAGTCTGTCACCTGCAGGCCTAACTGTCTAGACGCTGACCTTGAGTTGGTCTATTCGTACGCCTAAACATTAACTGACCACATAGACTATACAAAATTAGCTCACACATACATACATACATACATACATACATACATACATACATACATGCATACATACAAACATACTTACATACATGCATACATACATACAAACATACTTACATACATGCATATACTGGCATGCATACATGTATGCATTTTTAAAAAGCATGATATTTCTTGAAAGTGCCCTGCACCGATTTAGCGAGCTTGCTGAGGGAGCAAAATAAACTTTCAGCCAAACATCATGACTATAATATGAAGCCTGCGCATACATGCCTGCAAAGTTGCAAACTAGTTCACAAATAGTCGTACAGAAGCAGATGGCACAATTTATGGCACTTGTCACTTTTGCCGATCTCTTCTTTTCTACGCATTGTCCCGTTATATTTTAGTGACGTCAGTCGTCATAAATTATTGTTCGTCAATGCCAATGACTCACAATACTCGCAGCAATGAATATGTCTGTTGCATTTTTACGAATAAAAATTGCGCGGAAAATACACCATTGACATACATATAGCCTAATTATAGGCTGTGCGCGTGTGTGTGCACATTGATACAAGCCTAAGTTTAACACAGCTGAATGAAGAAAAAGAAACTATATGAACTATAAATATGTAATATATATATATAATAAACCTATTCAAATATTTGTATTCTATCACTATGTATATATAAATATATAGACTATTTCAATAACATACATTGAAATGCGTCATTTACGTGTGTATCTATATGCATGCCAAGGGCGGATCCATGGGTGGGGGGGGCAAATCCGGCCATGGCCCCTCATTGAGAAACGCCCATAGAACGTGCTCCCCCGTTAGGTTTCAACAAGCTTTCAACAGTAGGTTTCAATGGTATATTTTTCAGGCAATTCGTCTAAACGACTAAAAAAGGTCATCAGTTTTTTGGGCAGAGAAAATGGTATACATTTCAAGGCAAGTTGGACCAAATGACTAAAAAAGGTCATCAGTTTTTTGGGCAGAGAAAATGGTATACATTTCAAGGCAAGTTGGACCAAATGACTAAAAAAAGGTCATCAGGGTTTTGGGCAGGGAAAATGGTATACATTTCAAGGCAAGTTGGACCAAATGACTAAAAAAGGTCATCAGTTTTTTCGCGCGAAAGACTACAAAATATTCCCAAAATTATGGGCCCCCTCGAAAACTTCTGTATCCACCCTGATGCATGCACATGCGCATTTAATGCATATGAAGACATTTGTGTTTGTATACCCACATACAAAAGCAAGCGCACGCACACACACACGCAAATACACACACATATAATCTGAGCAAATATTATGAGTGTGGGTCTATATGTTTGCTTGGGATTTGAAGATGTTTGCGCAAAGTCGAGTCTTAAAAAACTCTCTCGACTTCGAATGTGTTTGTCGTGGCAAAGTCTCTTGTACATGTAAGTTCTAAGCTGCATGGTGTCTCGTTTTTTACGGTCGCTTTTTGTTTGTCGACTTTCGTTCCATTCGCCGAATTTCTGTCCGGTTATACGATCCTTTTCAACAAGCGAAGGACTTTGTACAGCCTCTTATACAACGCAAAATAAATGGCTAAACGTCTATATAATTATGGCAATGTTCGTGTCGAAATACATATCATATATATAAGCTGAGTGGGTTGGTTTGCCGACTGCGCAATTGAGCCAAAAGACCTGTGGGGAAAACAGTCACGTGTTGCCTACGAGTATACCCAACCGAGGTTTTATCCGTGGTTAAATTGCTCACGCATATAATTAATCATAGGAGGTAGATTTCCAAACTATTGCAAATCAATTAACTATACATAAGCTGCTGTTGGGTGAAGATTGGCTGTTATATTATAGACTTCCGGTCTTTATGCGCAAATCAACTTCCTTATCATGAACTCTTCAAGAACACCCGAAGACTTAATTATCTGTTTATGATTTATTGTGAGTTGACTTTCCTGGTCTACGCGCTTTCCTTCAAGATTCTTTTTGCTTAGACGCGTTATAAATAACAGTTTAAGAATAAGAATGATGATTATGGTGATGATGACGACGACAACGATGATGATAGCAACGATAATAATAACAACAATAATAATAACAATAATAATAATAGTGACAGTGACAATAATAATATTGAAAATAGTCAAAATAATGATTAGGCTATGATGATGATGATGATGATGATGATGATGATAATAATAATAATAATAATAATAATAATGATATATAATGATGATAATGATAATAATGATGTTGCACGCGAGACCTCCTAGTATACCTACATCAGCGCCTCAGTATTATGATCCAGCGATTCAATGCGGTTGCATTCCGCGGTGCCTTTCCAGCGCAGGATCTCTACGACGATTAGGTGCCGTTCCAGATGTTTTTATTCTGTTCTTAATTAATATTTAAGTCCCTGAGGGATCCTAAATACCTCAGGGCATAAAAAATATAATAATAATAGAATAGAATAGATTCATAAATCCTGAGGGATCATAAATACCTCGGGTAAAAAATAATAATAATAGTGATGATGGTGACGATGATGACGACGACGGCGATTATAATGATAATAAAAACAATACAGAATATGATTCTTCTTAGAATGCCATGACTGCACGCGTAAAAAAACTGGAATCCTCATTTTAAAAAGCAAAAATCACGAGCCATGGAATGTGTGTGTGCTGTGGTTTGACGTGACCTTGGTGCCACAAAAATCAAGTCCGTGCATTTAAAACCGCGCTCACACAAACATTGCCATAGGTAAACAAGTGTGTGAAGTGTGGACAGGTCTACTCGTTTTCCGTACAATGATAAATCAACACCATATCGGAACGCCTGTATGCCTGCTTCAAATCATTCGTGTATACACTGATCAAAAAATCACTGCGTGTCAGTCAAACTCAGACCCCTTTCCCCCCGTATAATTTTACACGGCAGCAGCTCGAGTCTAAAAGTCGGTAAAAATGTGAACGCACTCAATGTGTTGCGTCTCTTGGACGGATTGCATCATGTGACATAAGCCAAGCGCAATTGGAATCATGAGTCTGCAAGCAGCTGCTATCGCTTGTTGACACTGGCATTAATTTTGTCTATTTTCCTTATCGGTTTTGTTAGGGCCACGGGTGCAGCCGTACTAACCGACTGAGGACGAAGATCGGGCGATGGGTGGCGGATCTGCCTTCTGTGAACCGGGTTTTCACTTTATAAGGTGACTGAGCTCTCAGTTAACGTATTATCGTATCTCAAAACAGATAGCTATACGACCTTGAGGAGGAGGAGAAGGAGAAGGCGAAGAAGGCGAAGAAGAATATGGATGATGATGTCGAAAAAGAAAGAAGAAGGAGAAAAAGAAGGAGGAAGAAGAAGAGGAGAAGAAGACGAAGACAGAAACAAGAAGAAAAATAAGAAGAAGAAAGAAGAAGATGATGGTGAAAGAGAAGATGATGAAATGAAGAAGGAGAAGGAGATGCAGGAAGAGCAGAGGATAAAGAGGAAGAAGAAGAAGAAGAAGAAAGAAAGAAGAAAGAAGAAGAAGAAGATGATGATGATGATGAAGAAGAAGAAGAAGAAGAAGAAGAAGAAGAAGAAGAAGAAGAAGAAGAAGCTGAAGGAAAAGAAGATCATGATAATGATGAGCAAGAAGGTGATGAAAAAGAAGAAGAAAGAAGGAAGAAAAATAACGAGAAAAAAAGAAGAAGATGATGGTGAGGAAGAAGAAGACGAAAAACAAGAACAAGAGAACGGAGGAGACAAAGAAGAATAAAATGAAGAAGAAGAAGAAGGGAAGAAGGAAGAGGAGAAGAGGAATGTGGAGAAAAAAGAAGACGAGGAGAAGGAGGAGAAGCTTGAAGAAGAAGAAGAAGAAGAAGAAGAAGAAGAAGAAGAAGAAGAATAGAAGAGCAGTTCCTTACAACGGTACTGAGCCATGGATATGGGTGTGTTACAGTAGTGCTAACGATTTCAATTTCTTAGCCTTATAGGGCGGTTGCCCAACCCTCTCCCTCACCGTCATATCTTCTCACCGACAGTGCAAAAGAATAAGCTATGCAGGGTGCAGGATAGGGGGGCAGAAATCAGGAACCAATTTTCTGATCAGGGATCGATTATAATTACATAAACCCCGACTTCTCCCTAACCGCTTTTCTATCGAGCTTCTCGCAACACGAAATAGTGGTTAAATATTCAGCCCGGATGCCGCACGATATTAAATTTTTACCGCCCAATTTTTATCGCTTTGTTGGCTGTCATTGGACGTTCATAACCACTACGATTTTTATACAATAATAATGCATGCTTACTAATTAGCTTACACACGGGGTTTTACCGTTATGACGTTCTTCCCAAGATGATAGCGAAAACCATTCTATTCAACAGAAATCCCCCTTACGATAGTAATTGCGCTCTTCGTAAGTGGGTCATGAAGGTTATAAGTGTCACAACTTCAAATATATTATTGGAAGATTTTTATCGATTGTTAAAGATCGTGTTTTGTCATCACGAGCCGGTCTATCATTGTCCGGATGAGTGCATGTGTGTATGTATGTATGTATGTATGTATGTATGTATGTATGTATGTATGTATGTATGTATGTATGTATGTATGTATGTATGTATGTATGTATGTATGTATGTATGTATGTATGTATGTATGTATGTATGTATGTATGTATGTATGTATGTATGTAGATACATGCATGTATACATACATACATACATACATACATACATACATACATACATACATACATACATACATACATACATACATACATACATACAGAAATGCACACATGCATTCTATAAGTGGATGTTATGTCTAATGACTTTCAAAACGCTGAAGTCATCACATGTTCTACAAATCCTGGATAGGCTTGTGACCGTTATTTGCGAGCTATATAATAGATAATAATAATATTGTACTGTAAATATCGTATAACACAGGGAGGAGACAGCGTGGCCTTACACAACGGTCTCGTCTGTATAATACCGGTCAGCCCCATACATACGCTTCTCTCTTCGTGTTACACTCCCACACATGCGCCGAACTTTCACGAGCACATCATGCACTATCTTAATTACATATAGGCCTAATGTCTGCACGACAGGCCAAAGATATGGACCACTAGACAAGTGGATAGGACTCATGAGATAAATGAGGTCCTTGAGTTAATATTATAGACTTGGGGTAAACAGATAAACTAAACGATGTTGAGCAAATAACTGAAATTAATGAGGAACATATTCGCGTATACCCTCCAAACCCATCACAAGGCTGGGGTCGGTCAGTTGCTGTATCAGAGGTGGGTTCGAATCCGCTTACATTGAGGCTCCAGGCAGGATGCACTGGTAAGTTTGGAAGTGAGCACACGCTGACCGGGTGAAAAATCGACACCTTTGGGTGCGAAATATCTGATGACCTTTTTTTAGTTATTCGCCCAAAAATGTCCCCATTTTCACGTCCGAAAAAATCTGATGATCTTTTTTAGTCATTCGCTTCGAATTTCATCAAAAATACACCTGCTTTGCCGTGTGTACCATGATTTACTCGCGTATACCCGTCACCCTGATTTTTACCCGCCTATACCCTGGTTTTCGGGAGGTGAGTGTACGATGCGGCTTTTTTTACCGGAGGTATTATGTATACGCCGTATATATACCCGCGTATACCTTTGATTACAGCCCTGGTTCCAGGGTCTGCTATTAACCTATTGGGAACTCGATTCTGAATAGGACGGCAAAGGTATCAGATACGATGTGATTTCATGAAATAGAACAAGCAGATGGTACCAGGGCTTATTCTAAGCTGCACGTTAGAATAAACCCTGAATGGTTCACATTATTGCAAATGAATGAAATCAACGAGGAACATAATTCTGAAACAAGGAGATGGTACACATTCTGAGCATTCTGAAGACGAATAGAATAAGCTTCAATAGGCCTAGATAATGATACACCGGTGGATAAAAAAATGGAGATGTATACATACATGTACATCACAGAGATTTGAGGCTATTAATAGAATTGACTTCAAAGGACACTCTACATAGGCTACGATATCAGATACAGATAATTAATTCATTCATCGAATAATTTCTAAATCGCCACTTCGATTGGACTACTCAGAAGCGCTCCCGACTCTTGCACGGCAAAATAAGTGACGTTTGAGCTGACCAAAAACGCTTCAATAAGAGCACTAGAAAGCTGACGAAGCTCGTGCAATGGGAGCTCATTACCAGACCACTGGGCCCACCACGGAAAATGAGGGAGAAACAGCACAGTGACATAGAATAAGTATGAGCCCACGTGACAGCAAGGCAAACGTTATAGATTTATAGATTAGCAACCACAAATTGCAAACATACAATGCACAAATCTATAGTCAAACAAAGCCATTATTTATTCTCGACAAGTTTCCTGCTGCGGGTATTTTTGATGAATCATCCCACATATGACATACGTCCAGCTCCTGTTCCGTTTCTAAGCCTAGGCAGGCGAACCCCGGGCTCCCCCAAACGGGCCAAATTACGACTGATAGCCCGAAACAAACTGGGACATAATGCGCGCGAAAGCGTCGAGCCGGATATGATCGTTCGCACCATCACGGCGCCTCGAATGCCCAAATTGAATACCAAACACGCCAGGAGAGGCTATGGTGATAATTGCTGCACATAATTGCTGCAGTATAATACATGTAGCTGCAGCGTATAGGCTATAATATTATTGAGGAGCTAGGACCCACTGAGTGAGCTATAGCAAATGATGTTGTAATCGTTTGCTATTAGGTTGTTTGTGACGCCAGGAGACCAAAGACTGACTTGAAATTGTTGGCTGTTAAGGCAATAGCCATGGCAGAGATATTGCAAAGAAACATGGATAGATGGATGGATGGATGGATGGATGGATGGATGGATGGTTAGAGAGACAGACAGACATACAGGCAGACAGACAGACTGACTGACTGACTGACTGACTGACTGACTGACTGACTGACTGACTGACTGACTGACTGACTGACTGACTGACTGACTGATTGACTGACTGATTGACTGACTGATTGATTGATCATCATCATCATCATCATCATCATCATCATCATCATCATCGTCATTATCATCATCATCCCCACCACCACCGCCGCCATCACCACCAGTTTCTGGCGCCCACCATTTGGCGGTTATGGGTACGACTAAAAGATCTCCATTGTAATAATATGCTC
>OX457043.1:45793752-45811252 GCA_949752735.1 Lumbricus terrestris
AAATTCTTCACACTCACCCCCCAGAAAAATTTGAGAGGTGTTTTTGTGCATGTAAAGGAAAGAGCGGTCCACTGATAGAATTAAGAAACAACGGATAAAATCATATTATAGCCTATATACACTGTGAGCCATAAAAAACCGGGCCACTTTATGTTTAGCTATATCTCTGTCATTTCTTTATAGATTTTTACACTTTTTGCATTATTTTAAACAGAAATCAATACTCTAAAGAGCAGAAATAAACATTATCGATTTCATCCTACATGTATGTTAAACTTGTCTTGCGAAACTGAAGACACTAAAAACACGTGAGAATCGATCAATGCTGCATTTTTACTACTTAAATGCAAACAATTTTTCAGTGCCTTTATTTGTTTAAAGTTTGTGTTCAAAATGACTTCCTTTTTCACGTACACATTTTGCCAAGCGACGTCGCCACTGATCAATTGCAGTGTCAATAAGATGTTGTTCCAGATCGTTCCAGACGGATACGGATGCTGTTGTTTGAGGCTTGGAAGTGGATGCGCCGGAGCTGAATCTTGTTGGAAAATGAACATGTCGCCAGCAATGTGGCGCATTTGTGGCAACAAATGTTGTGCTAACATCACGTCTCGATAATATTGGCCATTGATTTTGGATCCCGGGTCAACGAATTTCGAATTTGCGACCGAGTTTCGAAATTCCCACGGAAACCATGAGCGACTTGCTGATTGTTGTCCTGGTACGCAACAGACGGTCTGATGAAATCTGTTTCTTAGACACTGAACGAGGCACATAAAGACGATCGTTTTGAGTGTTTGACGGCGCAGCAACTGTAAATAACTTTTCATCAGTGAAGAAAATGAAACCGACATCCGATACTGAGAAACGGTGCAGCAATTGTCTAGCTCGTACCAAACGAGATTGACGATTCGTGGTGGTCAGTTCCTGAGCCCGTCGTCTTTTTAAGCATTTCAGTTCCAAATCGTTATGAATAATGCGTCTGACCGTCGTTTGTGTAAGATTCAGCTCTATCGCGATTTGTCTGGTTGAAAGATGTGTTTCAGGCTTGTCTTCCTGGCTCTGAATCAATTCATTGACAGCGGCGATATTATCTTCAGTTCGCGACGATTTTGGCCGACCACTTCCCGCAGCGCGTTCAACTGAACCGGTAGTTCTCAACTTTCGCAGAAAGTCATCTAATGTTTTTCTTTTCCAATTCTTGTTCGGAAACTCCTTAATTAATCGTCTAGAAGAATAATTTTTGCATTCCCGCAGATTTTTAATTAAAATTTTATCCTCAAAGCTCAACATTTTAAAATTTTAACTCAAATTTTCAACCATCAACTTTATTTACATTATGCTGCGAAACGGATATGACGTCATCGCGCAAGTAAATAAGTAAATCGTAGAGATTTAATTTTTCTTTCAAACGACACAAAAATTATAAAAATTGTTAAAATACCGACCGAGATATAGCTAAAAATAAAGTGGCCCGGTTTTTTATGGCTCACAGTGTATATACTAAAAAGGTCGTCAGAATATTATTAAATGCCTGAAAGTATGAGTTTACCACCGTGATTTGTATTAAAAGACTAACTAAGAGGTTATCAGAAAAAAGAGAGATATACGATTTGTCCTCGCCCCACTCCCAGAAACCTGAATCCACCCCCCCCCCCCCCCCATAAAGCATGGGAATTAGATGAGGCTCTGTGTTGTGTTGCTTAACTTTGTCTAACGAATGGCGCTTTAGATGTGACGCTTTAGAATGGTCAGCGACGGTGGCACCTCTGATCCTCAGGTCACCGGAACACGGCCTCCTACTGACCACTCTTTTAACCCTTCTGACTCAACACAGCGCTCGTGAATAAGCTGGTGCCCTGCGCTTGACTTTCGAGTGGCGCTTTAGAAAATTTTAAATTATACGATCACAATTACCGTGTCGAAACAGAGATATATTTGAGAATCGATATGATGAATATTATGCGCACTATTCTGAGATCAATGAGCAACTCAACAATGTGTGATTGATTGATGGATAGATCGATTGATCATTTGGACGACTGAATGATCGATTAACAGATCGATCGATTGATCTATCGACTGATTGATTGGATTTCTGTGATTGATCGGATTTCGATCAGGATACTTCAGCGTTTGACCGACCTCTCTTGAGTTGATTGACTTTGCACAATGTACATTCTGAAAATGGAAGATCCATTAGGTTTAGACGAGACTAGGTTTGATTGGAGTCATTGGACTGAGCTGAACTGGAGTATGGACTAGACTACTTGAGCAGATCAGATTAATCTATACCATAGAGACTATTACATCAGATTAGATTAGATTAGACAGGACTAGACGATTCTAAATAAGATTAGATTAGATAAGATTAGTTTAGGCAAGACACGAATAATTTAGACTAGATTAGATCAGAATTAATCAGATGAAATTAGATACATAATGGAGTATGTATTCTCTACGCTAGACTAGCCCAAACTACAGACAAGGCTAGATTAGATTAGATTAGATTATATTAGATTAGCTTAGCTTAGATTAGATTAGAGCATACTAGATTATGCTAGATTATATTAGATTAGATTAGATAAGCTTAGATTAGATTAGAATAGACTGGAGTACTAACTAGGCCAGACCAGACCAAAACTAGGCCAAACAAGGTTCGATTAGGTTAGATAAGATTTCTAGTCCCTCCTATATATATATATATATATATATATATATATATATACATATATATATATTCCCATTCCATTGACTTCCCCTGCAGTTCATTCACGGATGTTGTATTATAGCCTACTACCGTTTCGTCCGAAACACCAAACTCCTCGGCGATGTGTCACGTTTTCCGGTAGAAACTGTTTTACGCCTAGCTGTATGGTCGTTGACCTTTAGCGGCGCCCTCCTCCTTCTTCCAGGCTTGGGACTGGCACTGGCAGGCACTAAGCAGCTGGCGTGCAAAGCCTGGTCTCCCAGTGGCGGAGGTAACTTCGCCCTTGCGCTCTTTTCCCTCGCCAAATGGCGAACGCATCGGACTTCACGTCGACGAGTGGGCCTATGTGTCGGCGCTCGAACGACGCTTCGAGGGTTGTTGCCCTTGTGCACTTGGTCACCGACTCCGGTCTCCGTAGATGTTGAAGTCGGCTGAAGCTCCCCCGCCACGACAAGGCGTGCACATCGGACATCTGCGCCGTCGAGTGGCACCAGGGTCCAGTGGCTCGAACGGCGCTTCGGGGGAGTCACGTTTTCCGATAACAGCCTCGTATTTATACATAAAAGTCAACCAACTACCGACGACGATGACATTATTAACCCAGATATACAGCACTAATAGGGTTATATAAGCACAATAAACTGGGCCTTCGTAGTTCTAACCTAGTTAACCTTGTTGTTGTTGAAACCCGCATTTATACTTCCTTAAGTATCCACTTTACTTATGCATGCCCTTCAAATCTGCGAGCGCATACACCTGGCGGTCTGCCTCGTTCTCCGCTTACCTAATACGAATACCTGTATACCTGTCGACGCACACCTGTAGACCATAGGTGTTTGCATAAATGTACGATGGACTACCAATCGTCGCTCTCGTGTATCTATTAAGGACTGTATTATGCGACTATAATACGCTGGATGAGGTCGTAAGTTATATTATTAGTCAGTGCTTCAGCGACTTAACATATATCCGGCGATAGAAGTTTCTAGAAGCGATTAAAGGCTCTCGACTACAGAGAACGACATTCCAATGGACACATAGAGAGACAAACAGACAGAAACAGAGAGAAAGAGGGAGAGACACGGAGACAGAGACAGAGCTAGGCAGAGACAGAGAGAAAGAGAAAGAAACAGACAAACAAACAGAGACAGAGATAGATAGAGAGAAAGAGAAAGAGACAGACAGACAGAGGCAGAGAAAGACAGAGACAGAGAGACAAAGGGAGAGACACAGAGACAGAGACAAAAACAGAGATGGACAGAGACAGAGAGATAGAGACAGAGACAAACAGACAGAGGCAGAGAGAGACAGAGATAGATAGAGAGAAAGAGACAGACAGACAGAGGCAGTGAAAGACAGAGGCAGAGGGAGAGACACAGAGACAGAGACAAGAACAGCGATGGACAGAGACAGAGAGATAGAGACAGATACAAAAACAGAGATGGACAGAGACAGAGAGACAGAGACAGAGACAAAAAGACAGAGAGACAAAAAGACAGAGAAAGAGAGAGAGAGAGAGAGAGAGAGAGAGAGAGAGAGAGAGAGAGAGAGAGAGAGAGAGAGAGAGAGAGAGAGAGAGAGAGAGAGAGAGAGAGAGAGAGAGAGAGAGAGAGAGAGAGAGAGAGAGAGAGAGAGAGAGAGAGAGAGAGAGAGATGTTTGGCAACCTATAGTGATGATAATTATTTCTGTGATCAATTCTCATTTTCTGTACATGTGCTTCAAATTCCTGAAAAGTTTCTGCAGCAGATTCATTTTCTGCTCTGAAAATTCTTTTCTTATAATCGTTTTCGCATTGTGCAGCCGGGGGAAAGGACATTAACCCGGGGGGGAGGAGGTTGTCCTTAGGGGCTTGTCCGGTTTTTTTTGCAAAGGGGGCAATGTCCTACACCCGTCCAGTCATTCTGATCTGTATAGGAAAATCGGTTGCATCATCGTGTCGTGCATTTTTACATCGGTGTTCTCGGTTAATTATGCTCTGCTTATTCTCAATATCTTCATATGTTCATATGTTCATGCCTTCATATGTTCTTATCTTCATATGTTCATATCTTCATATGTTCATATCTCAATATGTTCATATGTTCATATGTTCATATCTTCATATCCTCATGTGTTCATATCTTCATATGCTCATATATGTTCATATCTCAATATCTTCATATGTTCATATGTTCAGATCTTCATATGTTCATATGTTCATATATTCATATCTTCATATCTTCCTGCTCAAGTGTTCATCTTCCCAACTGCTTCTAAGGTGCTTCCGATCATCGTTAGAGTCTTGCTACAGTTTTTACGACACTGTGCTAACAGGGGCAATTAGTGTCGCCCTCCTCCTTTATCCAGGCTTGGGACTGGCACTGGCAGAACGCGATCAATGGCGCTATTGCCACAGGTCTGTATGTGGCTTTGTAGCTCTTTAATTAAGGTAGACGGCTGGCGGATGTTGGATGGCTATCTCTACTTGTCAGATAGATTTCGACGACCATTGGATGATGGTTGTTTTATCGGAGTCTGGGGTTTTCAATAACCATTGTTCTAATCTTATCTCTGTGATAATGTGTGCAGGCCGTATCTTCTTCGCTTGGTTTGTCTAGTATCCTTATCGTACTAAGAGACCACTGTGGTCTGGTTATTCACCACCCTCCCCCCATGAGCTTAATTTGATTCCTCATGCATATACGCAGGGCTTATATACATACCCCTGTGTGTGTGTGTGTGTGTGTGTATGTGTGTGTGTGTGTACATGCGTCGCTCTGTGTGTCTCTGTCTCTGTCTCTGTGCTTGTTTGCGTGTCTCTATGTTTGCTGAGGCTCCACTTTGCGTGTATGTGCATGTGGTGGGCAGAAGATTATGGTCTGAAGAGACGGACAAAAACTGTTCAAGTCTCATTGGTATTATATGGGTAGGTCTACACTTGAAATGTAGACTGCTTACATAGCAATGCACAGTTGCACACGTTCAAATGGTTCAATGCTAATGTTAGGCCATCACCCCAGGTCTATACTTCGTACATATAAGCCCACTATATATATATATGTAATATATATATACACATATATATATATATAGTTTGTGCAAAATTATGTCCCCCTACATGTACATGTATACTATTATATACCTCTCTACACTGAGACACAGGTGACAGGCGCCAGACAAAACATACAGACTATTTGTATGGCTGTATGCATTATGTCGTTTATCTGTCTGTCTGTTTCTCTGTCTGTTGGTTGGTCTCTGTCTGTCTGTCTATCTACCTGTCTTTCCGTTTGCCTGTTTGTTCGTCTGTCTGTCTGTCTGTCTGTCTGTCGGTCTGTCGTTCTTTCTGCCTGATAAACACGCAGACGTGCTGAGGCCTAAATGACAGTTCGTCATCAATACTGCCCTGGACTTCCCTCTGAAGATGGTCGAAGATATTCAGCTAATCAATCTTTAATCGGGATTAGATTATTCACGCGATCAAGTCGACAGAGTTGTGAAATAAAAGCAGAACTAATATGATCACTTAATCAAACAATTCATTAATTCGTTCGTTCATTCGTTCGTTCATTCATTCATTCATTCATTCATTCATTCAACGATCTATTTAACTATTCGCTCAATCAGTCATTTAATCTTCCATTCGTGCATCGAATCATTCAATCATTCGTCTAATCATTCATTTGCACACTAATCCATTCTTTTATGTCTTAATCATTCATTTGCACACTAATCCATTCTTTTATGTCTTAATCATTCATTTGCACACTAATCCATTCTTTTGTGTCTTAATCATTCATTTGCACACTAATCCATTCTTTTATGTCTTAATCATTCATTTGCACACTAATCCATTCTTTTATGTCTTAATCATTCATTTGCACACTAATCCATTCTTTTGTGTCTTAATCATTTATTTGCACACTAATCCATTCTTTTATGTCTTAATCATTCATTTGCACACTAATCCATTCTTTTGTGTCTTAATCATTCATTTGCACACTAATCCATTCTTTTATGTCTTAATCATTCATTTGCACACTAATCCATTCTTTTATGTCTTAATCATTCATTTGCACACTAATCCATTCTTTTGTGTCTTAATCATTCATTTGCACACTAATCCATTCTTTTATGTCTTAATCATTCATTTGCACAGTAATCCATTCTTTTATGTCTTAATCATTCATTTGCACAATAATCCATTCTTTTATGTCTTAATAATTAATTTGCACACTAATCCATTCCTTTGTGTCTTAATCATTAATTTGCACACTAATCCATTCTTTTATGTCTTAATCATTCATTGCACACTAATCCATTATTTTATATTTTAACCATTTAATTCAGTCGTTCGAAAAAGCGAGCAATTGCCATCATAGCTTCGCAGGATGAACAGCGAGAACATAAAATGGCTGACGTTGTAAAATGTGGAACTCAACATTATTATATGAATTCCAAAGGCACATAATTATGTCGACCATACATTGCTCATTATGGATGAACAGTGGATAACATCATAAATTTGTAATAATATTCATGAAATATTTCTGAAATATTGCGGGCTGATATAATCATCACCCCTCCCATCACCACAGACTTCGGAGGGAACCGTCAATCCTGCCGCCCCCCCTAGTAGTCTCCGCCCATGACTACGACCATGCACACAACACTGCCTTTCAAATCATTTCGCCCCATCGACGGAAATGAAGTTTACGAGATATCTACGTGCTGCATGCGTATAGTTTAGACAACCGCTTCGAAACCTAACCCACATCCCGAATGAAACATAATTAACACGACGGATGTGAAGATTGTTTCGCTCATCAAAAACAACCGCCTGCTTCAAGTAGATTAGCCGTATCTATAAAACTATAAAATCCACCCAAGTAGATTGGCCGTATCTATAAAACTATAAAATCCACCCAGTACAAAATTCTGTACAGGAAATAAAATGTGTAGCGGCACATAGACTACATAATTATTTATGTATAGGTTACACAAATGCAAGTAGCAAAATGCAGAGGTCTATTGTGCGCGTGAGTTTAACATTGTGTCGTACAGGCCATATTTATTGAGCGCATAACAATCTAGGTATATCTTTACAACTTGTTTTGCATGAGCTCCTTTGCTGTAAGACGTCTGTATAGGCCTGCGCCATTCAGTGTTTGAAATTAATGCGCGTCTCTGCACTCGAGTGCGTTGACAGTTAACGGCTTACGTACATGTGTGCGATGTGGGCTGCGGTATAATAATATAGTAGCTGTATGGACATTTTAATATGTCAATTTCGTGACAAGAAAGCAAGCCTGTCACGCCACAATATGCCTTCGGAGGTTCTATTCACGCCCAAAACGCATGGTTACCCACAGGTACAATGGAAGGTACTACACAGTGGATAGTGAACACCAGAGAAAGAGACAGAGAGACGGACAGAAGGACAGGCAGACAGAAGGACAGAGATACGGGGGTTTGTTTGGAAGAGTGATAGAGATGTGTGGATTTTATTACAGGTTGTAATCAACTTTGGTTGCATGGTGTGAGTTGTTTGCTTGCTTTAGTTAACTCACTTATAACTGTCTATCCTATAACAGCACATTTAACATTCTGGGCATTTTCACCCACGTGCTAGTCAGCTTGTTGTTGTTGTTGTTCAACTCAATTCATCGTCATCACTATCATCGTCATCATCGTCCTAATTATCATCATCAACCGTAATTAGATTTATAAGCAGGAACAAAAGCAACATTCTTGTGTAAGATACTTATATTGCGTCGTTGAAGTAGGCTAGCCTACAAAGGGTTTGGCAGGTTACAAACAGAATTTATTAACAAAGGTCTGGCACAGAACAATGAAGGAAAGATGACATTGGCAAACTTTAATCCAAAGGCGGCTAAAAAACTTAAACTGATTTGTAGCCTAAGTATCCTATCGTATTATATTGGTAGAATTTGACATTCCTTGATAAAATGCCACAGCAACATGATATGTTCGAATGCATTAGCATGTCTAATCTAATTCCTCTGCTTTGGGGGAGGAAATATCCAGGTTTATTGGGGTGGGGGAGCGAGAGAAGCAAGGACGAGCCATCGTTTGGAGGACGACCAACCTCTGAGGCGCGTGGCGCTGACCAGTCAAAGTTTTTATTACTCTTGTCTTCACTCTCTTTTCTGAAGACGTTTTGTTTATCTTTTAGTGCAAATCGCTGTAGTAAACTCACATTTTCAGGTTTACAATATCTGATGACTTTTTAAAATTATATAATCTAACTTTATCCTCTGCTTCTTAATAATTCTACCAGTGGATAACTTCTTACTTTACATGCAAAAAGCAGCTGTTCAATTTTTATGGGGAGGGGAATGCCGTTCCTGGGTGGACTTCCCCTCCAACGACGTCTAAAATAAACACCGGACATAGCGTATGTATGTATGTATGTATGTATGTATGTATGTATGTATGTATGTATGTATGCATGCATGCATGCATGCATGCATGTATGTATGTATGTATGTATGTATGTATGTATGTATGTATGTATGTATGTATGTATGTATGTATGTATGTATGTATGTATGTATGCTCGTATGTCGCCAAAAAGCTGTTAAGATCTTCGAATTTCAGGCCACTGATGTAGTTATAATTAGGATTTCATTGCTTAGTAGAATAGTCCTCTAATTCGGGCTAATGTTAATTTATCGGAACGTACGCAATGCGGTTTCTGCCTAACGGCTATATAACACGGATGATTAGGAGTTCGTTTTGCCTGCCCGCAAAGAAATATTTCCAAGTAGCCGAGGAGTCACACCGGAGACGTACGTAAGAGCCATAAAAACTGGTCGCGCCCAACGAGTCTATTAGCATGTGCTTTGCAGTGACGGCCTAGCGCGCAGTCAGTAGCGTCTAAAATAAACATATACGGCTTTCTATTATAGCTGCAACGCTGAGACCAGACCCACGCGGCGAATTTTTATGACTCCTGCTCGCGTCTCCGATATCCGCTCTCAGCCCAATCAGAGTATTCTTCCTATTTCAACCAGTGAGTAATTAGCTAGTTGCTCCCGGAGCTTCTGCAAACAGAATTATACCCCTGTAACCCCTCCCTCGATATAGCAACTGCTATATTAAATCGGTAGGTCAGACCAGGTTACCCGAAAATATCTTTAATAAAAGAACATCTGTTGTAATAAAATTAAAGCGGTCAACGCTTTTACAATAATGTAATCGAACTATATGGGTCCACTCCGGCGATCGCCTGCTCAACTAGAATCAATAGCAGCGGTTTATTTCACTTAGCAGCAATGGGGTATACGCCTTTAAAAGTCATTATGAAGATGATTGAGAGGAGGATGGGGTCCTAGCTGCGCCTCGCGAGGGTGAACGGCCAAGTTCGGGAAAGCCTGGTGAGGCTATGACATCAGTGGTGAAGACCTCGGTCGAAGAACCACCTAGGGCGATAAGCGAGGTGGACAGGCTCATCAGGAACCCCGAAAGTACTGGCTAACGCAGGCGGTAGGTGTTGGAAGGACACCTCAGGGCGAAGGAGGCCAGTAATTGGCCCACCGGTTTCCTTACCCAGACAGGAGAGGACTGAGACAGAATACACAACGAAGTGACTCGATATGATCTGGGACAAAGTGACACAATGACAACCGAAAACTTGGATGGACAATGTGAAAGAGGACCTAGAAGCTCAGGCATGGACATGAGAGAAGCCGTGGGAAAAGCCATAGACAGAACTGTTTGGAGAAGTTTTAATTAGAGCCTCATCATCGGCCCACGCCTGATGGAAGAGAGAAGAGATGAAGACGATTGACTTGACAGAGGGATTACGTCATGAATTCCGCTCTGCTTGACACGTTTGCCACTTCTTTAAGCATGTAGGGACGGAATGAATATTTATTACATGTTGAGGGGATAAAGAAATATTGATTGCAGCACAAAACTGCGTGTCTAGTAGCAAGTGTAAATGGTAGGTACATGTATATACAATGTTTGATACTATTTTACAACCACCTACTGTTCGTCTGAACGGGATGTTTGCCTATGGTTCATTGTTTTAGTATAGCTTTTTATTGCAGAGGAAGTGACGTCACAGCTTGAGTGTTTTGAACACGACATTCACAGGTGTCTGAAGGATGGTAGGCCCACATGTCTGTGCGCCAGTATGATATACAGATACAGGAATAGCTTAAGAAAGTTGAACCTATAGGGCAAACAGTGATGGATGGGCGAAGACGCTTATAACAGAAAACAGATTTTTTGTCTCTTCATCATTTATTTTCATCCAAGTATAGGTCTTAAATTTCAATTTTAAATAACAGTTTAAATTAGTTGTCTGTAGCAAGCAGTTTCAATATTATTACAGATCATGGCATAATGACGGCAAAATGTAAGTCATCTCAAAAGTAAACTTTGAGTTGCAATCAAGCGTATAATAGTCTAACAATGACGTTCGAGGTTCACTCTTATATACTGTGAAGATGAAACGTGGGACAAAAGATTATAACGGAAATCCTAAAACCCTTAAATATTGTATTAAATAATAAAAAAAATGCCAAAACATGACATCGCAGTATAGCAGCATGATGTAGAAATCCTAACGCACACAAATAATATAATTAGCTTAAATATAACCAACAATGTCTGATAGTTGCAGCATCGAAATGACGTCATTGCTGAACAGCAGAGTAAACCTTTGAACATCAGTTCGCACAAAATCTCTGGCCACCAACCACACCGGGTCTGCACCTGACTACGCTAATTGTTCACACGAAGGCAAATAATCCGCTTTACATATTATTATTATCCCTCCAAACTTGTTGTCAACAAACACCAACCCCCATACACAAACCTCGCGACAATTGTATGTTAATACACGCAAAGAAGTCTGCCGGATTTGAGTACGCGCGTGCGCAGTGAACTCTGAACTTATCGGCGTGTCTGCAAGGTTGGTTTTTGTATTATCGCCCGCAACTGGCCAGTGCAACAGAACCAGGCGGTTACCAGAAAAACATCACTATTATACTCCACTACGCTGCATAGATAACAAACAACTGGGAACGCAACATAAGCGTCTGATTATGTCGGCCCAAACAGCCAGCAACATCTCAATGAGACGCTATGAATTCTGGGACCTGTAAGACGACAAAAGAAGCGGGTAGCCTACAGAAAACGTGTCAACGGACTGCCATAATAATACCATACTGAAATTTATTGCGTAGTATAGGCGACGGGGTTAGTGCTGTATGAGAAAAATTGTAAAAAAATAAGGGGGCCAGACGTTGATTTATTTGGACTAGGGATATGCAGTGAGGACTTTACTATGGGGTCTTAAGGAAGACTAGGGGCCTGAGCCCCCCAAAAAACCCTCCGGGTAGGTTAGTGTAAGCGTGCTTTGGCCAAACTGCATATAGGCCTACTTTGCGCTTTAGCAGGTGTAAAATGAAGCCAAAATGGTGGTGAACGAAGCCAAAATGGTCAGGGGGGGCAATTATTACATGTAATGTGACTAATGTCAGATGATGCTATGAACTTGTGACATGATAAACTAGACAGTGGAAGACGAAATAGGTCTAATCAGACCCAGAACCATTGGTGACTTTGCAAATTGAAACAATACATATCTAAAACTTGAACACATTCTTTTTCCGTAATAATAATAATAATAAAATAAAATAAAAATAATAATAATAATAATAAAATATATATATACTTATTGGTAATTATTATATTGATAATAATACTTAGCTTAATAGGCTAATAATAGTCATGAGAGTCGTAGTGGTAGTGCAATAGATAGGCTAGAATAGGATAGATAGGCTGCTTTATAATAATAACAATAATAATATTATTATTAATATTCCATTATTAATGATAAACAATAATTGTCAATAATACAATAGGTTAACAAACGAGAATATAATCTGCTTGAAGATACAGCTCTAACACTATAGAAGTACAATAGATAATTGCCAATAGTATAACATCACACGGAAATAATTTAAATATAATATTAGAATAAATTCTGTCATTAAACGAACATATTACATGTGTTGCGTATAAGAAGATAATCATGATTCTCGTGCGCCGGGATGACCAACCAGCACAAACATACACACGTATACATGTAAATTGTAACAGACTTGCAACACAAACATATATTTCCGAATAAATAGAAGCAGTCGTATGTATGTTCGATTCGCGTTCTACGTTTAGAGTCTAAAAGTCTAATGAATAGTTTAAATAAAAGCATAATCCGAGACGTCATTATACTTGCATCGTGGACTTTACATTTAAAATCAATGCGTGTAAATAATACGAACACCACGCTCGTTAGCCGGCTCTCGTTGAATACAGAACAAAGTTCACGGTGGGCTATAGCAGATTATTTTAAACTTTGTCTTTATGGCTTATCCAGAACGGACAGGTGATATGTACAGTATTTCTACGGCTATTCCTCTTAAAAGCAACGTGAAATAATATTATTGCAATGTCGTTGACGGTATTAAAACGTCAGCCAATGTTACAAACATTTTCATAACGAATATAACAAGAACAGTGGGCAGTCATTTCTGAACCCCTAACAGTGTGGCTGGTTAACAGTTCAATGTCACAATTTGTTGAAATTCACACTACAAAGGGAGTGACATTTAGCCCGTCATCCGGTTAATCTATCTGTCATAAATTCATAAATCTATAATCCACAAGCACACCTGGTTTTCAGTCAAGTCGATCGAAAATGAGAATGATCAGAAAAAACAGATGTCTGATTCATCGAAAAATCCGGGCCAGAAAAAGTATTTAAATTAACAGGTAAGCAGGTAAGTAGAATTATAGTGAGCTAGTAACATTTTAGAAGCCTGAAGAGTAAAACGTTGCAAATACAAGTAGCCGGCTACGTATACATCTTACGCAAATAGTAATGGTATAATAAATAGCGAAGCAGAAATCGTTGCTACGTAAGACACGCGGGTACCGCTTTCGACAATCGTGTCGGTCCCTATTCCTCCGCTTTCTGCACATTCCCCCTTGCGAAAAGCCATGCTGCAACTGCAAGCAATTAATGATGGCCAGTGGAGACTCTGAGTTTGCAAGAACAGCCCGTTGTGATCTTCGAGCAATGTTACGAATGATATATTATTATTTCCGAAGTCAGAGCATGGCTAATACCAAACAAACAGTCTAAGCTTTCATGCTCTACTGAAACATTGCGAGTCTCAAAGCATTAAACACCAGATTATTGTCAAATTCGAGACAGTTTTCCCCAATAAAATGAGAATTAGAAAATTCCATGACAACCTCGGGTGAATGAATATATTTTCCACGGTGCACCGCAGACCACCTCGCGTAACACGGATTTCTGTTAAAAACGTACTCAAAAGTTAACCAGCGGCAACAACAAGAATTGTGGGTCTAGGCCTACTCATGAAACACGTATACATAAATAATTACTAGTTGCATTATGAGCGTGCGCACTACAGGTCTTAATATAACATAACTTAGTTGTTAAATGGCTGTAAATAAGTGCGTGTTCGCCGCCGTTCCGGTGGACAATTAGCGGTTACCTGCGTCTTTCGCCTTTGGTCATCGGAGCAAAGGAGCTGTGTGTATAGTTGACGAGCGTCGAAAAGAACGCGACCATGGGACCCGGGGCGACCATGGGACCCGCCGTGACCATTGGACCCGACGTGACCATGGGACCCGCCGTGACCATTGGACCCGCCGTGACCATGGGACCCGCGGATAACACAGTCGGCCTGTGAAGGCACGTTGGGGGGAGGACGGGGGTGTGTGTTCAAAGCTCGACTGTTGGGAACTGGTAGGAAAAGCGCGTGGAGTCGCGCGAGGCAAAGTCCGGTGTGAAGCCGGTGTTAGTGGCGAATGGTGACGGGCCGGGGGAGTTGGGGAAGGCGAAGGAGGAGAAGGACGAGGAGGATGTGGCTGTTGCAGCGGCTGCTGAAGAGGAGGAGAAAGGGGTTGGGGAGGATGACGTGGAACCCTTCTGGACCAGGTACTCGAGCACAGCAAAGATCTCCTGCTGACTGAGCGAAGATGCGTTCAGCTGAGCAAGAAGGAGAAGGCAGGAAGAGGTGGAGGTCTGGTCAAACGTCGGTTGCGCCTGGTAGGGTATCTGGAAGCGCTTCCCATCCTGCTGCTGCTGTTGTTGGCCGATTCCGAGCTGCTGGGCGAAGGACGGTGGGAAGGCACCGGACGGAAGAGAGTTCAAGAGCCCCTGGTGATCGTCACTGAACATGGACGACGTGGGACTCGGAGTGGGACTGTCGCTAAGGCTGGACGAGTCGGAGAGGGAGGAGCTGAGCGGGTCTGCTGCCACGAAGGGGAAGGCGAGCCGGTGGTCGGCGCTGGGGTCGGACGACGTCTGACGGAGGGTGAGCTTCCGAGGAGAGGACGAGGAGGAGGGAGTCGTCGACCCCTGTCCCTGGTGGAGGGCCTTCTGCGACGCCAGAGCGGCCATGATGACCTGCTGCTTCTGGACGAGCTGGGCCTTCTCGATCATCGAGTCGGCCATCTGCTGCTGGAGCAGGTAGCGGTTGATGAGGTTCAGGTAGCGTTCCTCGTCGTTGTGGATGAAGTGGCAGCGGGGTCCGTACGGACAGAGCCCGGTCGTGTGATACGTCTTGCACAGGTCCGTCTTGTACTTCGGATGCCTGGCCACGGTCCTCAGCTCGTGGCGGCCGTGGGCGAACTGGCACTTCTCCCCGTACTTGCACGACCCATTCTCTTCATACGGTCGGCACAGCTCCGTCTTGTAGCGCGACGAGGCCGACGACGACCCGTTGGGAGTTGAACCAGAGTTGCTGCTCTGAGAGCCGCTCCTCGTCAGAAGGACGTTCGGATGCGGCTCGCTGATGCTCCGATCGAGCTTTCGGTGAGTTCGGAAGACGTCGGGAAACTCCGGAGCCAGGTCGTCGGACCCTTCGTGGCTGAGAAGCGAGTGGAGCTGCGGGGTCCTCACGGCCCCGGAGGTCGTTGTTATGGACCGGCCGAGGAGACGGCGTCCGTCCGGTCGAAGGAGGCCACCGGTGGAGTGCAGCCTCTGGAGACACTCCTTGTTGAGGGCGGCGGCGGAGGAGGCGTAGGTGGAGTTCGACTGCGGCATCTGTATACGGTGGAAACGGATGGAAAAAGGTCAATGAACGTGTCGGTATGTTGGAGAGGTCAACAGGAATGGATAGGAGTAAAGGGAGAGAAAGACGAGGAAGAGTGAACACAGGTGAAATTTAACACATACATGTAATGAGGCTGAGCGAGCGAAGATAAATGAATGAATGAATGAATGAATGAATGAGTGCGTGAATGATCGAGTGAGTGAATGAACGAGACAGTGATTGCGTGAATGAATGAGCGCGTGCGTCAGTGCGTGCGCAAGTACGTGAGTGAATTAATGAATAGATAAATGAATGAATGAATGAAGAGGGAGGAGGAGGAAGAATATAGCTGCAGAAGAGAATGACAGAGAGATCGGATCCCTCCTAGGGAAAGAGAATTGGAACAAAGTATGTGCAGACATATAGACAGGCAAACAAAGAGGCGTACAGAGATATAGACAGACAGCAATAGACAAACAGAGTTTGTGGAGGTAATGTTTGAAAAAACCTGCCGAGAAAATACCGAACGTGGTTCGATTATTTACAGTCATTCAGATTGCCAGAACTTTACATAGCGCATCTTCAATTGGACTACTAATGAATGAAAGCGGCGCTCTATACACCTTAGCGCGGCCACATTAAACTGTTTTAAGATGAGAGAGAAGCGTCTGATAAGGGGTTCTAGAAAGGGAGCGGGGCTTCAAGGAAGGCCATTCCAGGTCGAGGAGCATACTACCTAGAAGGCACGGCTCTGTATAGTGGAGGTAAAAGCAAAAGGAACAGAGAGCAGACCCTGTTCACAATGTTCAGCCGAACTGATGAAGCTCAAGAGTAAGGTTTAGAGAACTCGCTAAGGTAGGAAGGACTGAGGTGGAGCAGGCAGCAAAAACTAGGAAACTAGAGCGGCGATCCAATGCTCAATTCACTGCTTGAAGGGGAGCCAGTTGCTTGCTTGTTATGCCTACATGTCTAACGACACTGCCATATCAACGATGATTAGTGTCGCCCTCCTCCTTTATCCAGGCTTGGGACTGGCACTGGCAGAGAACAACCTGTGGCGGAGTTTGGGAACCAGTGGAAAGCGTCTCGCATATAGCTGAAGATGCGGCTGAATGTGGGTAGTTGTCTATGCGGCCAATTAAGACGGGCTGCAAAGCGCAGGACGCGAATCCAGTCAGCTCAGATGGGCAGCCAGTAGGCCAGCATAGAAAGAGCAGCACCACTAGACAAGTCTGCTTGCAACGAAGGCATGGACAATGACAGCAATTTATTGCGGTATGTGTAAGCGAGCTAGCAACGACGTGTTGGCGCAGTTGTAACAAGCACGGCTGAGTGAATGAATTTACCGGTGGAAAGTGACCTTCAGAGTAACCCCCGAGGTGGTGGACCAAGGTGAAGAGGATAAAACGGGGGAAGGCGGCTGCAATAGTTGACATTATCTAGCTTTGCGAGTTGCTGGTGGATGTCCAGCCAAGCGAATTGAGTTTCGTGAGAGTTGAAGCTGATGTTGAACGACAGCAGCAGTGACGAAAACTCTAAGCAGACGAAAGTGGAAAAGAGGTTGATAGAGGAAGACAAGAGAGACATACATAGAAAGATGGAGACGAGACACACAGACAGCGACATATACACAGAAAGATAGAAGAAGAACCAGAGATAGTCGTAGAGCGAGGGTAAGACACCGAAGCTGTCGCCCAGGCA
>OX457043.1:45816252-45901252 GCA_949752735.1 Lumbricus terrestris
AGCAGATCAGAGGAGAGGAGAGCAGAAGAGAGCAGAGGAGAGCAGAGGAGAGCAGAGGAGAGGAGAGGAGAGGATAGGAGAGGAGAGGAGAGCAGAGCAGAGGAGAGGCGAGGAGAGCAGAGGAGAGCAGAGGAGAGCAGAGCAGACCAGAGCAGACCAGAGCAGAGCAGAGCAGAGCAGAGCAGATTAGAGGAGAGGAGAGCAGAAGAGAGCAGAGGAGAGCAGAGGAGAGGAGAGCAGAGCAGAGCAGAGGAGAGGAGAGGAGAGGAGAGGAGAGGAGAGGAGAGGAGAGGAGAGGAGAGGAGAGAGAGAGGAGAGGAAAGGAGAGGAGAGGAGAATAGAGGATGCTTATAGAAGAAGAATGACGAATGGGGGAGAAAAACAGTGAGCAGAAGAGGGAGAGGAAAATAGAAGGGACAGACAAGGAGGGAGAAGGAGAAGGAGAAGGAGAAGGAGAAGGAGAAGGAGAAGGAGAAGGAGAAGGAGAAGGAGAAGGAGAAGGAGAAGGAGAAGGAGAAGGAGAAGGAGAAGGAGAAGGAGAAGGAGAAGGAGGAGAAGGAGAAGCAGAAGGAGAAGGAAAAGAATAAGCAAAAGGAGGAGAAGATGGGATGTAGGGTGAGGAGGAGGGAGAGAGGGAGAATGAAATGGAGAAGAAGGAGGGGAGAAGAAGAAGATAGGAGAATAGAGTAAAAGAAGAGACTAAGGCAGGAGGGTAAAAGAGGAGGAAATGGAAGCGCATGCAAAGGGAAGGGGAAGGTAAAGGGGCGGGGAGGTAAGGAAGGGTTTTGTTGGGTTAAATGAAGAAGAAAAAGAGAGGACAGACCTATAATAAGCAGCCCGTCTCAGCTTTCATATACCGGAAATGCTTTTTCTCTGCTTGTGAGATTAACGCTAACTCCGCCCCAGGTGTCTTCAATTAAGATCCACGAAAAAAGAAGGCAGGCAGGCAGGCAGGCAGGCAGGCAGGCAGGCAGGCAGGCAGGCAGGCAGGCAGGCAGGCAGGCAGGCAGGCAGGCAGGCAGGCAGGCAGGCAGGCAGGCAGGCAGGCAGGCAGGCAGACTGCATGGCAGGCAGGCAGGCAGCCAGGCAGGAAGGCACACAGACATGCACAGACAGGCATGGACAAACAGAAAAAACGGACAGATAGACAGACGTACGGTTGCAGAGACAGATAGAAGCAAGCATCCGTCCACCAGTCAAATCTTTCTATCCCTCGCTCTTGATGCACATATACTTCTAGATGGAATGGATAGATGGATGGATGGAAGGGATAGATGGATAGAAGAATGGATGGATAGATGGATGAATGGATGGATGGAAGGATGGATGGATGGATGGAAGGATGGATGGATTGATGGATAGAAGAATGGATGGATGGATGGATGGAAGGATGGATGGATGGATGGATGGAAGGGTGGATGGATGGATGGATGGATGGATGGATGGATGGAAGGGTGGATGGATGGAAGGGTGGATGGAAGGGTGGATGGATGGAAGGGTGGATGGATGGAAGGGTGGATGGATGGATGGATGGATGGATGGATGGAAGGGTGGATGGATGGATTGATGGATAGAAGAATGGATGGATGGATGGATGGATGGAAGGGTGGATGGATGGATGGATGGATGGATGGATGGATGGATGGAAGGGTGGATGGATGGAAGGGTGGATGGATGGATGGATGGATGGAAGGATGGATGGATGGATGGGTAGATGGAATGGATAGAAGAATGAATGGATGTATGGAATGTATAGATTATAGAAGAATGGATTGATGGATGGATGGACGGACGGACGGAATGGATAGAAGAATGAATGGATGGATGGAATGTATAGAAGAATGGATTGATGGATGGATGGATGGAATGTATAGAAGAATGGATTGATGGATGGGTGGATAGACGAGTGTATGCATACTGCATAGCGGGATGGCGGAATGGTGTGGGTGGGTGGGATAGATGGATGGGCTGATGTTGGATGGGTTGACGAAATGGGTGCACGGCTTAATTATTACACTTATTTATGATAAGACGATTTGTAAAGCACAGGTCGCATAGATAAATGCAGCGTAGACGACATGTCTTTCTGTCAATTTGTCCGTCTTTTGTCTCTGTCTGTCTACTTCTGTCTGTCTGTCTGTCTGTCTGTCTGTCTGTCTGTCTGTCTGTCTGTCCGTTCATCCAACTTGTATGTCTTTATTCTTTAATCGCCGTAATTTAAACGTTGTATATAGATTTGAATGAGATGACCCTGCAGACGGCAGGTCCTCCCGCATGCATGATGCGCACAGAAGTGGTCGATTTTGGATTTTGAAACGATGCATAACATCAGCTGCACACCATGATCTGCCTCTTTCTCTATGTCTCTCCCTGCCTCCCTCTGTATGTCTGTCTCCATCCATCTATCTATCTATCTATCTATTTATATGTCTGTGAAATTTACATTTGCGTCCCATCAAGATAGCTATTTACAGTCGCTCTATAAATGTCTTTAGACGATCTTCTTGTCCGTCTGTCTCTCCACCTTTTGCCTCTGTGTGGTTCTATGTTCTGTCTATCTGTCTGTCTATCTGAGTCTGTCTGAGTTTTGTTTTTCTTTTTCTGTAGCGCTGAGTTGATGCAAAATCGTATACATGCTGTGCTTTTCCGAATGTTTTATCTACATTTATATATAGGCTAATCAGCATCTAATCATCATAATGATGACATGCCAGTCTACTACTATTCGCTTTCCTTAATCGCTTAATTATAATCACGAGCGCGATAAGGAAAACAATAATGACGGACGTATAGGCGTATATACAGACGGACGATGACCTGCAGACCATAGAGCAAAAGATGTATGTCCATATTTCCATAAATCACTGAACACACGTCCAAGTGACAGTCGGAGACCAACGAACCAATGAACTAAAGAACCAATGAACCAACGAACCAATGAAACAACGAACCAACGAACCAACGAACCTACGAGCCAACGAAACAAACGAACAAACGAACCAACGAAGCAATGAACCAATGAGCAAATGAACAAATGAACCAATGAACCAAAGTAACCAACGAACCAATGAACCAATGAAAAAGCCAAACCAACTAACCAACGAACCAGCGAACCGACGAAGAACGAACCAATGAACAAATGAACCAATAAACCAATGAACCAACGAACCAATGAACCAACGAACCAACGAACCAACGAACCAACGAACCAATTAACCAACGAACCAATGACCCAACGAACAAACGAACGATTGAACCAATTACTTTTCTGTCATTGAACTCGCTGCAGGAAAAACTAAGAAAAATTTATCACTCAGTTAGTTACTGCTTCCTTTCTATATCAAAACAAAAACCGAACCGCAGCTTACAGCATTGAAAACGAGAGAATTGATCGCTCGCTACCTTGGTTTTTTCCATCAAGTCTTTGATGTTTGGAATAGTGGAGGAAAACAACAAAAGAGGAAGGCCACATCGAGAGTGGACGGATGACAAGATGGATTGGTGTGGAAAAGACCTGCAGAGGCTGGGGTATGCGGCTCAGGGCAGACGATTCGAGGGGAGAGACATTGTGAAGAAGGCGTCGGACACCGTATTCGGGCATTGATTGAGCCTACGGTTGTTGATGTTGATGATAGGCCTAATTGGGTTTTTCCATAAGAAATTACCTCAAATGCAACAACTACTAATACTTTTTTTTATTAATGTTGTCATCATCATCGTTCTTATAAAACTAATTTTTTTATTACAACAAATTCAAATATTTCTTTTCTGAGAAACCCACGAAGTCTTATTTTGGAATAGGATGTAGGGCTTTGTAGCCCTATCCGCCGCCTACTACCTTGGCCTTTGCGCATTTTTAAAGACACGCTGCGCTTATTCATGATTTGTTTTTTGCATCCGGAAAACACACACGCACGCGCACTACAAGGCGCTGCACGCACTCGCTATTCTATTCATACAGGTGACGCACGCACGCCCGGTTTTCTTTCTTCAATGGCAATTCCGATGAATGTTTTGACCCGTACAGCGAATTTCGAGAGAAGAAGGAGAAGAAGAAAGAGAAGAGAAACAACGAGGTCAGAGTGTATTCGAAACCGTTAACCGAGGAGGACTCTGTTTTGAATGGAGAGCGACTCACTGAAGCGTCGCTACTCGCTACACCTGGCATAGCGCTCATGCAGTAGCGCCGTGGTTCCCCCTCTCTTGGTGTCCTCCCTCCTCCCGTGGTGTCCTCCCTCCTCCCGTGGTGTCCTCCCTCCTCCCGTTTACGGTCCCCTCCCCTCGCTGCATGCGTCACCTAGCGGAGAGGAATTTCTCCGGTTGACGCATAATACATTATAAAGTTCGTATACGATCATCATCATCATCATCATATTGAATATGTAGTTGTCGTTTTTAAGGTCGTCGTTGTCATCTACATCGTCGTCGTCGCCGTTATTGAATGATTATCTTTGTTAATAATTGCCGTTGTCGTCGTTTATATTAGTCTATAGCCCCTTTCGCCATCGTCATCGTCATCGTCATCGTCATCGTCATCGTCATCGTCATCGTCATCGTCATCGTCATCGTCATCGTCATCGTCATCGTCATCATCATCATCATCATCATCATCATCATCATCATCATCATCATCATCATCATCATCATCATCATCATCATTTTCGTCGTCGTCATCGTCGTCTCTATCTTCGTTATCATCATCGTCCAAATCATAATTGCAGCAGATAATATAATAGTTATCGTCAGAATCGATAGCTATTTCGTCATCACAGTTTTTCACCAAGTCTATTTTTATGGTCGTGAAACACACAAGATAAGTTAGATAACGGATTTCTTCTCACGTCTGAGGCGCGCGTAATCTTTATGAATGAACGACCTGGCGAATCTAATCGATGATTGATTGATTGATTGATTGATTGATTGATTGATTGATTGATTGATGGATCGATTACAGACAATTGAAGTGACTCAAGTGGTTATCGATGTGTTTATTGAAAAAAAGCAAATGGTTCTGTGACGTTTGTTCTGGCATAACGTTAATTGATGTTGAGTTCCACGTGTGTTATTATTGTATGCGAACAGTTGTTAAGTTTGTAATAATTATTTGTAGTCGGGGTTTTGTTGGCTTTTAAATGATTCATAATGACCATGACGTGCAGCTTCCCAACAGATCTGTAAGACCTTGCCTGTGTGTTTAAATCCGTGTCTATTATATCTGTCTCGGTCTGTCTCTGTCTGTCTTTGTCTATTTCTGTCTGTCTTTGTCTGTCTCTATCTGTCTCTGTCTGTCCCTGTATGTCTTTGTCTGTTTCTGTCTGTTTCTGTCTGTCTTTGTCTGTCTCTGTCTGTTTCTGCCTGTCTCTGCCTGTCTCTGTCTGTCTCTGTCTGTTTCTGTCTGTCTCTGTCTGTCTCTGTCGCTATCTCTCCACGCTCCCCACCCACTATCCAACGGTCGGTGATAATAGCCGACACTAGTTTATATCGCGGTCCTTTTCAAAGCGATCTAATCTTTATGGACTGTCCCTCTCAACCTACTTGCAACGAAGAGAGGTCTAATGATAGGCATTATGCTCGTAGGCCTAAACTTTAGGCATCCGACCAAGGCCCGCTACAGAGAAAGTGCCAATGCCTGTTGTATACGTCTATTCATGCAATGAGGCAGCTTGGACGACGTCATTGAAGCCAATTATTTGGGAATTTTCGTGCATCTATTTTCATATACAGGATAGCGAAGTAAAGATCAAGGAGGTCACATATACATCAGAATCAGCCTACGCATTTTAAAACAGGAATGCCTATTATTACTATACGGCATAATTAATCACCTACGTTTGTGTGCCAATTGTTGCCCCGCCCTGTGCCATCGTATCGTTAATTTTTTTGTGCTGGATTATATCTGTGTCATCTATACACTCATCTATATTATCAAGTTGTCTAAGACTTCTGAATATCTAGCGTCATCTAGGGTATTATCAAGTCATCTAAGCCATCTGAATATCTCGCGACATAAAAGATATTATCAAGTCAGTTGAGACACCTGAATATCTCGCCGCTCGCGTCATCTAAGATATTATTAAGTCATCCAAGACATCTGAATATCTCGCGTCATCTAATTGAACCTAACTGTCATCTCATCATCTGGCCTCTCATCCACACAAGCTGGCAGCATCTCTAGTACCTGTACCGTATCTAAGCTGTTGAGCATCACCTGCTCTAAGTTCACATAAAGTCGTTTTTTAAGTGGGCGCCCATTACTGTGAATACATGTAGTTGGGTTTCACGTAAAAAATTGGGCACCGTCTTCGTCTATGCCCAAGTTGGCCCAGATGTTCAGATGTCAATTTCAGGAGAGGCAAGTACCGTATATATCTTGCACTTATTAGTGCGGCCAAATAATCAGCAAAAAAAAGTGCATATACAATACAACTGAGAATACAATCATTTGGTCACTCACTCGCTTACTTACTTACCTACGTACTTACTTACATTTTAAGCGTCTATCACGAACACGTGCAGTAAAACTGTTTACTAGTATAAAAATGCTAATATAAAAAATGTAAACTATAGGTTAAAAATATTAATGTAAAAATGTAAACTAGGTTAAAAATGCTAATATAAAAATGTAAACTATGTTAAAAATGTTAATATAAAAAATGTTAACTAGTATAAAAATGTTAATATGAAATTCGTTAATTTGTATAAAAATGTTAATATGAAAAATGTTAACTAGTATAAAAATATTATTATAAATTTTGTAATTAACATAAAAATTACAATATAAAAATTGTTAACTAGTATAAAAATGTTAATAACATTTTTTAGACCTGTAAATATTAACCTTCGTCTGCTGTTAATTCTTATTCAGTTGTTTTTCTGTTTCATTCTGATAATTTTATAATTTCCATTTTCTTTTCATACATGTTTAGTAACGTTCACCTACATATATGCTTAATCCTCCCATATAATCATCATATTCGACTCTGTAACTAAACCTGCTAAAGTAGCCTACACTCACCCATCATCTTTGCTCTAATCAACCACTTATAATCTATAGCTATAGGACCCTCTACATATAGCGAGATTTCCCTTCACTGGACCCATTATTTCCCTCGCATACACCACAGTAGCGGCGCTAGGGTGGGGGCTAGGGGGGCTAAGCCCCCCTAAAAAGGGCCATCCATTTTTTCCCATGTACAAATAATTTATTTGACGATTTACCCCCTTTAGCCCCCCAAAAATGAAATCCTGGCGCCGCCATCTGCACATCTAATCACGCAATCAACTATTACCTTTATCCTATTGTACAATGCATAACGTGTGATTGCTGGGAGCAATACATTTGATTTGATTTGGTATGTTTTGATTTGATAAGATCACGAATTATTACAGAAGGGACAGCAGCATAAAAGGAATTGGAGCGGCGAATGCATGGTGTTAAATTGGTGTAATATACTGTAATTGTTGACGTAGGTGGTGAAAGCATGAGCGGCAGATCCTGTAAACGTCATCGTTGCACCAAGAGGATAATTAATCGATGGGATTTTTTCAAGGATGATAATGGTTCTGTGGCGTCTGGTCTGGCATCATTTCAATTGTCTTGTGGTTCCACGCGTGTTCTATGTCTGCGTCCAATTGCTAAGTCTGCCATTAAATTTTGTCATCGAGGTTTGAATAGGCGTTTAAATGACTCATAACAACCACGATGTGCAGCTTAAATCCCAATAGAGCTGCATATTATATCTTTGACTGTCTGTTTAAATCTGCGTAGGCGTAGGCCTATATATATATAATTACATATATAATACATATAATGTCATATATAATACATATATATATATATGTACTGAAGGCGTCTTCAGTAACTTATTCCCGAAAGATGGATGGGCCATCGCGACGCTTTTTTATGCAGCACTGTGGAAGTTCGAGCCATATAATATTATAGGGGATAGCCAGAGCCTTCTATTACTTTAATAGAAGGCTCTGGGGATAACCAGACCACCATGCGCAGCAGAGCGAAGGTCATTTAGAGGTCGAGTAGCCCACCACCGATAACGTTTGATCCGCCAAGTGAAGGTAGAGGCCTAGGCCTATACGGGGCAAAAGAGACAAGAAGGAGAGTAGGCCTACTCCATTGCCTATATGCCCACGCAGAAAAAAGCTGAATAGCTCTGTCTATACGCACACACACTCACAAGCAAACATACACACGCACATGTATATGTATAATTGTATATACATATATACATTATCTATTATACTTTCTATTTATATAAATATATGTGCAGAGTATATATGCGCGATGAAAGAGACCTATATGATGACACTCTTTAGACGCATGACCGCATGCGTGACAGTTCGGTTCGGTTGATATAATATCTCGATGCCTTTCATCGCCAATTGAAATGATAATTTTACGTGCCCAGGGCTTCAGGAACATACTTGTATTATACTGCATAGCTATATAGCTATAGGTTAAGTGTGTGTCACAGGGAACGGGGATTACCTGATCTGCCCACGCAGACAATCATAGAGTGTTGAAACAGTTGAATAGCTCTGTATTATACGCACACACTCACATGCACACAAACCCACACATACACACACATACTCACATGTGTATTCATATATATATATATATATATATATATATATATATATATATATATATATATATATATATGTTTTGAGCGCCTCCGAGTAGGTACCTTGAAGGGGAGCTATATAAATCACGATTGATTGATTGATTGATTGATGTTTGTATGTTTGTATGTTCACTTGTAATAGCGCCTCTTCCAGAATTCTACTCAGAAGCGCTCCAGACTACAACGCGGACACTGAATCTTAGTTTCGCGCCGAAGCGCTGAGCAATTGCGAGTGAAAGACTTTTGCCCAAGGTCCCTACACGGCGGCTTGAGGTGGATTCGAACCTGCAACCCTCCGGCTGCAAGGCAACGAACATATCCACTACACCACCGACCACCGCACCCAACTCTGTGTGTGCGTATGCGTGAGTGTGTATATATGTATCTGTGTGTATCTGCATATTATATATATATATATAATACTTATATGCCATTGTATAAGGAGCAGAGACCTGGACGATGAGAAAGGAGGATGTCAAACGAATAGAAGCGTTCCTGATGTGGATATGGAGAAGGATGGAAAGGGTCAGCTGGACAGAACATAAATCAAACGAAGAAGTATTGAAGAAGGTGGAAAAGTAGGGAAGCCCATGGGTGACATGCGATTGTTTTTATTTATCTAGTGCGCACTAGATAGTTTCTAGTGCGCACTAGATAGTTTCTAGTGCGCACTAGATAGTTTCTAGTGCGCACTAGATGATTATCTAGTGCGCACTAGATAATTATCTAGTGCGCACTAGATAATTATCTAGTGCGCACTAGATAGTTTCTAGTGCGCACTAGATAATTATCTAGTGCGCACTAGATAACTATCTAGTGCGCACTAGATAAAATCTATGCTGTAGTTCTATTTATAGCTGCTAGCGGCAGGGTTTGCTTGCGAAATAATGTAAACAAACAGACCGTTGCCCGTAAATCGTCAGTTTTTCCTGTGAACTGCAAGGGCTGAACTTGAAATAAATTGACAATTGAAATACAGCTACAATTACCTGCAATGGAATGTAAACCGTTTAGATAGAGGCCCTACATTTGAGCCGATTTTTAGATTCGAATGCCAGATCAACAGAATTTAGACCCGACGTGAAGTAATTGATGCGAAATTGACTTAGGCCTATTAGTCTCGGCTTTAACTTGCCGAATGGTTAACACGCTGGCCAAGAGTGCGAGAGTTAGTGAGTTCGAGCCCCCGTTGGGCGGATTTGCTTTGTAGGCTGCTATTAGCGCCGTGTAATTACAAAGCTGTCTGTTCAGTTAGTAGTTAAGTTTAATTAACATTACTGCATAACCTGTAAATGTAAAGCGCAGTGCGTCTTGCAGGCGGTCAATTAAAGAAAAGATTATTATTATTATTATTATCCTCGTCTTTCTCTCGTCTAAAAACTTGCCTTTTTTCTAGGAGTTAAACGCACTGGGAGCGCTTCTGAAAGGATCTTGCTGCGAAAAGCGCTTTATAAATGGTCAGATAAGATAAGATAAGACCATGCGACATATTAATCATTGGCATAGATATTGGATCGGAGAACGGATCATATACAGCACCTTTAGACAATATCTAGATACGACACTAATCATCTGGGCCCGTATGCACATGAGGGCATAACTCTTATAACTGGCTTAAATCTGGCCTATTCGGGAATACTGGGTTATTTCCGTATGCATGGCTTGAGATTAGCGAATTAAACTAGGTATAATTTACCAGTGTTTAATCTAGACGTCTCTGGGGGGGAAGTTCCCCCCAGGATTGACATTTCCCCCCAGAAAAATTTGACGAAATGATATTGGTTTTTAGTTACTGTTTTCATCATTGTTTTACATGAAGTGTTATAATATATCGTGATATTATATATTATATGATTATAATGACATTATTTACTACTATAATATATGATATTATCATGTTAAGATGACACCTTAAAATGCAGCCATTGCAATGTGCAAATTCAGAAAGTTTCTAATGGGTCACTGAAAAAGTACAGCTATTTTGTTAAGACGACACCTTAAAAAGCTGCCATTGCAATGTGGAAATTCAATAGCAATGACACTGAATGCAGGACTGTGAAAGGATACCAATAATTACATTGCAATTTCATTCAGATGTATTACTACAAAGGCCAGTGCTTATTTGTTCAATCGCTGATAGCACTTAATATGCACTGCATAGGCCTTACCATTTACTTATGACTGAGTGGAAGGTTTATGCACTTGTTTGCATTTGATGATTAAAATGAGTGAAACTTTATCATTTACTTTGGGAACAATAAACACTTATTCAACTGTATATTCTACAGTATTTCTGCTTTTAATGCAGGCATGGTCTATTGACTGATATACCGACCATCACATTGAGAGACAGTGAAGCAGGTAAAGTGCACGAATCAGCACACTAACTACTGTAAATTCTGAAAGAGATGAAACCAAAATATTATGAAAAATGTGCACACAGGGTTCAAAGTTAGAAGTGGAGGAACATGGATGGCGTCCATAAATTTCCTTTTAAATTTCAACAGCCTGCTTATTAAGTGAGCACACCCTGGAAAGGTAAGTGGCATCGAGGGAATTTGTACACTTCAAACACAGGATATACATCTATACTTAATATTTTCTTTGTTTCATGCCTGTCCTACTGTGCTAATGAGTACAGAACTTGCATCTTGCCAGTGTTGTAACTGTAAGAAACAGTATGCATGCCATTTACTATTATAAACAATTCCTATATGTCTGGCACTGATTTTCCATTTCTAATTCTTTAGTATTGAAAAAAAGGAATGATTGCGAGCGATTGTTATTCAGGAATGTCGCTGTTTGTACATATGTTCAGCATTGCTTACATAGTCGTATGAGTGAAATGTTAAACTGAATGTTGTGACAATCTTTGCAGATGTACCTATATCCGATTTGGCCTCGGTCTGCTCTGTAGCCACACCACAACGTTCGGATGGAAGCTTTTGGGTTTCAGCTGGAACGCCTTCTGTCTTCTTCAGGTCCACGACCTATTTAGTATGTTTATGCTTTAGTGTTGTAATGACACTGCAATTTCTATAATAGGCCCACTTCAACAGAAACCCATGGCAGTTGCTATGAACTTGTCAGGCAGCAAAGTTGAAACAGAATGGCCTTCGTGTTTTTGTATAAAGAAGGCGAAGGAGTTGACATCGCTGTTTACTTATTAGGCAATTGACGTACGAAGCAGCAGCCGACCACAAAGAAACACTATGCTGTGCTATGCAAGCATAGAACTTGCTAATTTAAGTATGCCACCGATTTACATTAAGCTGAAGCTACATTCTTCACAGGCTTCGATACTGTTAACCATCATACTCGGTCAACCCCATGTAATAAACGGATATGTCAGTGCATTTCAATGTAGCAGAGTCAAAGTCACGATCCTTTTAGCTCTTAACTGCACTTGCATTTCGTTAACTTATTCCTCTATGTTGTGTCTGCTCATGCAGATCCGGTCGCAGGCTGCAGCACCAACAGTGTAAGTATGGGGACCTGTTAGGCATTTCTTTGTTCGTCGTGTCATGTTGAACTTCATTTCACTATTGGGATTGGCATAAGTGTTAGCCATAGTTTACTCATTTAGTTATAGGTATTAGTTTGGCATGATTACTACAGTGCAGATGTGAGTTTGTGTCTTAATTTCAGGTTCTTAACATCACAACGAAGTTGCATTTTTTGCATGATATGGCTTTGCATGTCACCTCGTCACTTTCAATATAATCAGCTAATGAAGACAAAAGCAACACATTGAAGCAAAAGAATGTAACAGATTAGTTGGGAACAATAGGCTTACCCGAAAGGAAACGTCCTCCTGTATATGGCCCCATTGATTGTTAGGGTGACTAAAGCATAGTCGTAAGGTTCGTTTCTGTTAATTTTACCCGTTGCCCTAATTAAGTCCATATAATTCTTAAACCTGTCCAGCTTTTGACTCAAGACCTGTAAATGACAGAGATATGTCAGTGCTTTTGGTATTGGTTGATGTTGGGCAGGATATTCATAAGTAACCTTATATGTATTGTGCACAATACTACACTGAAATTTGCACTCACCATATTAGTTTTGTGTAAGGCGATTCAAGTAGCCTTAACATTTCTTATAACAGAAACAGTGACAATCCATGTCTATCGTGTTTCTCAAATAGAGACTGGAAATCTCGACTAACTGAACTACAAGGCCAAGTTTCAAAGGAAAATGTTCCAACGGCAAACATAATCAATGTGGTACGGGGCAGTGCCCTTTCTAGTTTCTGCAGAGCCATCAAGAGGAAGAAATTCAGCGCAAAGCACCGCCTAGACGTCTGCTTTGTGGATTTAGCTGACAATGCTGAAGGTGCAATTGACAACGGTGGACCAACTCGTGAATTCTTCCGTCTGCTGCTGGGCGAATTGTTGGGAAGTGAAGTCTCCGAAGGGCCTGAATCTTTACAAGTTTAAAGACAATTCATATTTACACATGGTGGCCAGATTTCATCAAAATATTTCAAACACAACAACAGTTATACCACTTTTAGTGAGGCCACCCATCGTTTTTGACGCTTAAAAAAACGTAACGCAGCAAAAAGTAACAAAAACGTGATTTTATCAAGTCATATCTCAAATAACTGTTTGGAACTGAACGTGATAGTTATTCACAACTTGTGTTCCATGTGCCCACCACCAGTGTCAAAACTTCTTTTGAGTCTTTTAGGAAAGTTCTTGATGGACCTGTTGATTAATCTGACGGATTCCTTATTTACCAATTTGATTGTCATCTTGCTAACGGTGGGTGGCCTCCTTAAAAGAGCCATAACTTTTGTCCTCTTTGAAATATTTTGTTGAAATCTGACCATCATGTGTAAATGTGACTTGTCTTTCAGCCTGTAAAATTTCATTTCAAAATTCTTACTTCCGGTCAAGATATTGGCGAGAATATTTAAATTGGTTTTTGCTCATTTTTGTTGCTTCTCGTTTTTGAATCGTCAAAAAACGGTGGGTAGCCTGACTAAAAGTGATATAACTTTTGCTCTGCTTGAATTTGTTTCTTGGAATTTGACCATTGTACGTAAATATGAATTTCCTTTAAGAATGTAAAGTTTCATTTGAAAATTCGTATGTTTGGTCAAGATATGGGCTGAAAACCGTAGGGGATTACTTTTATGGCGCACCCTGTATATTCTTGTTGTGTATACCACCAGTCTGGGAATGTACGTTTGACATATGGTCAACCTAGAAGTCCTATGCATCTATGGATATCTATGCATCCATATTTTTGTATTAAGGAAACTTAGTCTGTTTACTGTCATTAGTATTATGCAGGCAGATATACTGTCCTGTGAATGCTGTATTTCTTTGTTTATTTACTTTTATTGTTTTATTAAATGTGCTACCATCCTCCGGGTTCGATTCCCGGTCGGTCGGTTTATCAGGGATTAATTTCTCGGATCTTTACTGCGGGTGGCTCGGTCGCAATATAAACGTGGAGTAGCGGTGGTGAAGGATCTCACCCCCAGGGTCGAGGCCATAATACAGCCGCTATATAAATGCGATTACATTTACATTACATTTACCATCATTTGGTTAATAAAAGATTGATATATAGGCAGAACTACCATCAATCATTTGTAGTTTGTGTGGCCTTTCAATAAACAGTTCTAATGAATGAAACAATTTGAATCAGTGATGTTGCTATGTACTATGTTTATTAGAAATTTGTTATGAGTTCATTGTTATGGCTATTTGTTAACACACAGTTATGGTTGCAATAAGTTGAGAACTTCATGCTTTAAATTCCTATAGAGCACAAGCAGTTCAGAAATTTCTTTTGGAAAAATCCATTGACTGTTCTGCATTATCCAGCAGCACAGGTCAAACACATCTTGGTCGCATGGAACTGGAGGACGCACGGTGGCTGCTTCAAAGCTAAGTTCTATGTCAGAATCGGGGACGTGATGCAAAAAGTTCTGTGCATTTGTTAGCTCAGGTAGGTGAAAGAGGATGTATGGTCGACCGAATGGCACATTTGCATTTCTTGAGGGTCGAATATGATGTGAATTCCACACCTCCTTCACTTGGTCTAGTTCATCCTGCAGTGAAAATACAGAAAGGACAGTTTACTGCATATACGTGAATAAGATTTACAATGTTGAGTGCGATGCAGCAAAGGTTAGAATACATTGATAAATTGTATTTCAGAGGTTGCCCTATTCAGCCAGAGCATAAAGTGGAACACACACATACACAAGCGTATGTATATATATATATATATATATATATATACACAGATGTGTGTACATATATATATATTTATATATGCACAGCTGCACACATGGAATATAGGTATATGGTAAATACACAAGATGCACAAACTGGTCAAGGAACATAGCATAATGTGTTAAGGATATGAATGGAAGTTGAATACGAATTTGAAAATATTTAGTTTGGCTGGAATTGTTCAGTTCAGTTCAAATGTAAAGTCATGTCTTTCACAACAGCCACATATTTTGCACATTGTTAAAAATGTGACAATAGTGTTCACATGTAATATGTATGTGCTAAGACAATAAGCACATGGCAAAAAAGAATGAATCATGGAAACAGGCCGAGTCCTGACAGCCCGAGTCCGCAGAAAATCGGTCTCGAATAGGACTTGAGTCTTTGGCCGGACTCGAGTGCTACATCCCTGGGAAGCAGACAAGTAGGATAAGTAGACTAGTAAGGCGCTCATAACTACCACTGGTTCAACATACAGAGGTTTTAATAGCAATAATGAACTATTTCACACGGAAAAAAGGAGGTACGCTGCATAAGCTGCAACTCACATACCTGAATTATACCCAGAAAGCAAAACTGAATGAGAGACTTGTCCAAAAAACTTCCATCAAATGAAGCAGCATCCACTAGTGATCTAAAGGTTGTCATCCAGTAGTTGGCACACTCACGACGAAGAATATTCCACGAAGATTCTATTCTTTGGTTTGCTGTACTTGCTCCTTCTAAGTAACTTTGGCAAGTATTAGTTTCATCTCTATGGAAGAATCGCTGAATGTCTCGCATTACGACATTCTCAGTGCCAAAGTCACCTCTCAGAGTTCTTGGACAACCTTGGTGCTCACGAACTGTTTGAAGAAAATATCCAGCAATAATGCGTGGGTCATTGTTAGTTTTGTAAGCCTTTAGCCACATTATTTTCCTGGAATAGCCATCAATGCAGGCACTGATGCAAATTCCATATGGCTTCAGCTTGTCGTAACCATCAACATGCCATATGAAGTTCGGACCTTTACTGTAGTAGGATCGTCGATCAAAACGGCGCTTTCTTCGCAATTGCACACCAATGGGGTCAAGCACTGAACAGATAATACGAACTGTCTCTCTACTGCAGTTGAAATTATTCAGGAGACATTTCTGATGCATCCACCGGTAACCATGCAACTGACCGGAACATCCAATTGCTGCCCAATGAATGAAACGACCTCTGTGATAGCACTATCATCACGTTGGCGGCTGAGGTTGAGCGACTTCAAAATACGCTTTAAATGTCGAAGACTAACGCTCACACCGTGACGCATATACAAGACTGACACAATATCCGTGTACTTCAGGCCATATTGGAAATAAGAACGGATGAAAGGACTGCATTGTATATAAGCGCTTCTGCTATCCATCTGCTTTGCAGGCTGTCTGTTCTTATAGTAGCATTAGTAGGCCTAGTATTGGTGTTAATTATTAGTAGGCCTAGTATTGGTGTTAATTAATATAACGGTGCGCCCTATAGCCTACTGTAATCGGTTGCGGTCTGTCGCCCGGATTGATAAATAAACGAAAAAGCATAATACTTATTATAACCCGACGAATAAAATTTACAATGAAATACGAGTAAATATGAATAAATACGAATCACTTGTAAAGAATGATCATAGTCTTGTTCTTATTCATACCACAAAGCCATATTGCATAGATTTTATCTAGTGCGCACTAGATAATATCTAGTGCGCACTAGATAATATCTAGTGCGCACTAGATAATTATCTAGTGCGCACTAGATAATATCTAGTGCGCACTAGATAGTATCTAGTGCGCACTAGATAATATCTAGTGCGCACTAGATATTATCTAGTGCGCACTAGATAAATTAAAAAAATCGCATGTCACCCATGGACTTCCGTAGAAAAGGAAAGATTCTTGATGAATACAATTAGAACAAGGCAGAAGAACTGGATGGGACATATACTGAGAGGCAACTCCTTGCAAAGAGACATAGTGGAGGGCAAAATGGAGGGGAAGAGGGGAAGAGGAAGACCGAGGGAAAGTTCTTGGACTGGATGATGAAGGATGGATATGGGAAACTTAAAGAAAAGGCACAACACCGAGAAGAGTGGCGTCGTTGGGCATCTGGACCTGCCGAGAGGCAGCAGACCTAAAGAAGAAGATGAATAATTATGTATACAACTATACATACATATGCCTATTTTATATAGTCTATAGATTTGTACACACATAGGCGCACCAATAAAATATGATATTACTGATCAATCAATATCTGACGGAGCACTTGCTCGAAAGTGTCTAACGTGCAGAGAGGATCATGGTTAACACCTCGCGTCCCCTTTATGTATCCGCTCCATCACGTTGCTCTACCAATGGGACTAACTGGACCTCAGGGCGAACATCCTGCAAATAGCTGTGGTATAAATGGCCAAGAGGACACGGCGGTCGCACATGTATAGGTTGGACCAGGGATGGGCAATTTAGATTTTGTGACTATTTAATTGCGACTTGTATTTGTTGCAATTTCATAATTAGAGGTGGAAGTGAAATTTTTATGCTGCATGGGCGCACTGGTGATGCTGATGTTGCTGTAGGCACACAGCAAAACGTGCGTACATGTAAGGCTAACAATTATAATGATGCAGGAAAGTTAATAATGGAGCTAATTGAAAGGGAATTTAGCATCAATTAGATGATTAACCTAAACTTGGCTAACCTATTATCATGAGCCATTTTTGACTAATCACTTGAAATTAAACTGAGCTACCTAATTAACTAATTAGTGTCTAATTAAGTCGTCATCCTGACTGGATTACATGTGTGGTATTATAGACCTATATATACACCGTGGTTCAAAAAAAAGTAAGCCAAATTGTTTTGCATATATCTCTAATACCTGATGACATATCACGCTAAAAAATTTCAAATATTTAGACAATTGGACCAAGAATATGACTCCAAAATTTCAAGAGATAAAGTTGAACGGATAAAAAGATACGTATCTTTCAACTTCATATGCAGAAATATCAGTTTACAAGCAATTTTCTGTTAGATTCAATGAAATGTAAGTCAAACTGTTTTTCTTATATCTCTAATGCCTGATGACTAATCAGTCTAAGATTTTCCAGATATGTAGAGAAATGAACCACCAATATTATTCTAACCGTATGGTTTGATTACTGAATTAAATAAGATGCTCAAAATGTCCTCCTCCTGCTGCATGCTTGCACGCAAGCCTGGAGGCGCTGGCGCCATTGAGCAACAGCATCGTCGATTATCCTCTGGACCGGGCGATCCCAGACTTCAAACAAGCGTTGCTTCAGATCGTTTATATCATGGATTGTTGTCTGGTAGACTCGGTCTTGCATCACGCTCCACAGTTTATAGTCGACAGGATTCAAATTTGGGCTGTTCGGAGCCCATTATGTGGGATAAATGAAGTCTGGCGTCTCTCTTGTCAGCATTTCTATGGCTTCCTTGGCTCTGTGGGCTGGGGTAGTCTGGGGCTGGATTTCTGATTACAGGTAGAAGATGCTGTGACAGCAGAACGTCGCGATAATAGGTTCCATTAATTTTTACTCCGGGATCAATGAAGACTAAAATTAATGGGAACGACCAAGCGCCGAAACCGCAACGAATACCATAACAGACTTGCTGAAAACTGATATTTTGGGAGATGAAGTTGAAATATCCATATCTTTCTATCCGTTCAAATTTATGAAATGATATTTTGGAATCCTATTCTTGGTTCAATTATCCAAATATTGGGAAAATTTTAATATGATTAATCATCAAACATTAGAGATGTAAGAAAAACAGTTTGGCTTACATTTTATTGAATCTAACATAAAATTGCTTGTAAACTGAAATTTCGGCATATGAAGTTGAAAGATTCATATCTTTTTATCCGTTCAACTTTATCTCATGAAATTTTGGAATCATATTCTTGGTCCAATTCTCTAAATATTTGTAAAATTTTAGCGTGATATGTCATCAGGTATTAAAGATATATGCAAAACAATTTGGCTTACTTTTTTTTGAACCACGGTGTAGTAGTTTTCATACATCAGCGTTTTCAAAATGCTGCACTGATTTGCTCCATCTTATTTAGATTGACCTTAGAGACCAGTGGTTCCTTACCTTTTAAGACTTTAGGGCCACTTTTTCTAAGTTGAAGGACATGAGGACAACTTTTTCTTATAAGTTGAAGGACAATTAAATAAAAGCATATAGAATTGTTATAATTGAACCAAAATAGAATGCTTGATGTTATTTATAGACGTGAAAATAAAATAATTTGTAATGGAAAATAATTATGTGTGCCATCCTGTCCAAATTGTCAACTTTGTCATATATTTTTGTCAATTCTTTGAGTGATGAGGGCCATTTTTTATGCCTGGCGGGCCACTTTTGACCCGCGGGTCACGGGTTGGAACCATGGCACTGTTATAAATTGTGAAGAGCTAGTGGGTTCAGTAAATGTAAATGTAATCGGATTTTATATAGCGACCGTCTACATGTATGACCTCAGTGACCCTGTTCATTTTTCAATGAATTTTATCGGGTGAGATCCTTCACCACCGCTCGCCCGTTTGAATGGACGCCACGCCATTTAGGTCCCCGTGGACGGATCGTGCTAGCCCGAGAATTTTAATCTCTTAAATGGCCACCTTCGGGAAGCGAACCGCGGCCTGCGGCCCGCACGCTCTCTTTAAGAGTCGCGTACAGACGCGCGGCCAGAGCTAGTGGGTTCAGTGTATAGGCTCCACTTTTGTGTCAGTTTTGCTACATTGAAATGATACATATTGTCTATAGATTTTACGATCTATGGGGATCAATAAATAGTATATGCATTATTATTGTGACGCGGTGGTGTGGCGGTGTACGTGTTCTGTGCCGTGTAACTGGAGGTTCGGAGGGTCGCAGGTTCGAATCTAGCAACTGTGTAGCAACCTTGGACAGGTTGCTCATTCATAACCGTCTACCAGGAAGTGAACGGGAACCACCTAACTCAACACCTCCATCATAATAATCATCATAATCGTCATAATCGTCATAATCGTCATAATAGTCATAATCGTCATAATCGTCATAATCGTCATAATCGTCATAATCGTCATCGTCGTCATCGTCGTCATCGTCGTCATCGTCGTCGTCGTCGTCATCGTCCTCTTCGTCATCGTCATCGTCATCGTCATCGTCATCGTCATCGTCATCGTCATCGTCATCGTCATCATCATCGTCATCATCATCATTATCATCATCATCATCATCATAATAATAATCATCATAATCATCATCATAATCATCATCATAATAATCATCATAATCATCATCACAATCATCATAATCATCATCGTCATCATCGTCATCTCATCGTCGCCATCATCATCATCATCATCAGTAGCAGCAGCAACAGCAGCAGCAGCAGCAGTATGCGTTTTAGATAGCCACAGAGCATTGCGGTTCGACTTGCATCGTCCGTTAAGTGACCGCTACTTCGACAGTCAACTTTCGTGAGTTGCTCTGGCGAATGTTTGTGTAGTTTGATTTATCTGATTTCTCTGTTAATCGACAGGTGGCGTACATGAGCGGCTGCCAGAGTCTATATGAGATAAACCTAGCTATTCAAATAACACAGAATGGCGGTTAAAGGCGCTTAGTCTCGGACCCTACACATACAGGGTGGCAGGGTGCGCCAAAAAATCTAAGTTTTTTTGGCGCACCCTGTATATATATACACTTACATACCGCGTAGGGACCTTGAGCAAGTCCTTCACTCGCAATTGCTCAGGCGCTTCGGCGTGATACTCCGATGCAGTATCCGCGCTGTTGTCGGGAGCGCCTCTGAGTAGTAGAGAGCTTGAAGGGGCGATATAGAAATGGAGAAATAAATAAAATAAATAGAAATTCCTTACATTGCGTTACAATACTTCACATCACCGCTTACCTCTTTACCGTTACTTTTCCACACCCCTCTACAATGCAGGACATTTAAAAGTAGTTTTTTAAAACTGCACAACTCCTTCTTTACCTCCATTCCCCCATGGTAAATTGCTACCAAGAGGATGACAATTACCTTTTTACTATTTTTTAAAAACTCCACAGAAGTGATTATACAACTGCACAAATCCATCTATAATATAATTGCACATTTTGTGTACAGCTACACAGTACTGAAAAAAAGGCCTTCTACAATGTGATGCAGGGCTTTCTTAACGTGCAGTTGTACACAAAACATGCAATTGTAAAAGCACTTCTGTACAGTTAAAACTAGCAAAAAGGTCATTGTCCTCCGATTGGAAGTAATTTACCACGGATGACGGGAAAAGAAAGAAGGAGTTGAGCAGTTCTAAAAATTCCTTAAAAACAGCCTTGATGTGTTGTAACGTTCACCAAATAATTAGTCATCCATCGAGCCAACTCGACCTTTCCAAATATAGAACCCGCCTCTCCTAACGCATGGCTCAGCTAATCAAGATTTTTATAGCGCCAGTGTCCCTCTTGTTACCCAAATCCTGATGACTGCGACGCGGTCCGCGAGAGAGGTGACGAATAATTTTCTACAGAATGGGATGAAATCAATCAGATATGGATGAACGATCAACGTAATTCAGGGTCGATCTTATTGTCCTTCTGTCTGGCCATCGATCGGATCATCGATCTGTGAAGTTGATGGTGTTCGATTAAGATGATTGATTCCTTTGTCTGGTAGACAGTAGATGAATAAAAAAGACGACGTTATTATGTAACGTTATAATATTATGTAACGTAGGGTAGACAAAGATTTATGATGCTCGTTCAGTTGATTACTGCTTTTCTTATATAGTTGCGTGTCTTAATAAGCAACTTCACTCCGTTTTCATCATCATCAGCAGCAACCCTGGGTTCAACGCCTGTAGACGTCTGATGTCATATTCACTTGGCTTGAATGGGCGATATAATCAGCTTTTAAATCAAAGCTTAAAACTGACCTGTTTCCTAATTGTTAATAGTATTAATATTATGAATAATAATAATAATAATAATAACAATATTATTATTATTATTATTACTATTATTATTATTATTATTATTATTATTATTATTATTATTATTATTATTATTATTATTATTATTATTATTATTATTATTATTATTTTTATTATTATTATTATTATTATTATTATTATTATTATTATTATTATTATCATTAAAACTGAAAATTGGAGAAATACATAATTAAATCAAGCACTGATCTGCTATACGGACTAAAAGACTAGTCAACCACGCTGCGTCAGAAAAAAATCGATTCCCATCCCCTCCTCCGTTATCCAGTCCTGAGCGTGGCACTACTACAGTACAGAAAGTGCATGGCGGATATTCTGTGGAGACCATAGAGCAATAAACGATTTTTTGGTCGAACTTGAAGGAGGTTCGAGTCTCGAGACGGGCTGTTGATTGCACTTCTTGCGCATTTTGTTGGCGTTTGAGTGAAGTGAAGATATTCTAGAGAACCAATGTTTCGCCCACGGTGTATACAACTCACGCTGTACTTATATTCACTGTGGAACACAATTATACCTGGTTAAATACTACAACGACCCCAAGCATAGGTAAACAGATGGATTAATAGAAAGACAGGCAGACAGACAGACAGACAGACAGACAGACAGACAGACAGACAGACAGACATACTGACAGACAGACAGACTGACTGACAGACAGACAGACAGAGAGGCAAATATAGGTAGGCAAATAGATAGAAGGACAAAAAGAAAGAAATAAAGAAAGAATGAACACAAGGATTAATGGATAAAAAGGTGCTGTAAAATATTTTATTTATTGTGCGAAGCATATTAAAAAAATATTCATGTAAATGTATGCAGGCCTAAGTAGACTATGTGTGCGTATATAGGCTACCTGTGTATATGTAAATGTATATTGTTATACGTCTGTATATATTATGTGTGTACAACCACATACACGTATTCATACAGGTCATTTTTTATCGTGCAGTTGTACACAACATGCAGGACTGTTTTTAAGGAATTTTTAGAACTGCACAGCCCCTTCTCTCTCTGCCCATCCTCCATGGTAAATTACTTTAAATCGGAGGACAATGGTCTTTTTTGTTAGTTTTAACTGTTCAGAAGCGCTTCTGCAACTGCACAAAATCATTTAGAACTGCACATTTTGTGTACAACTGCACTTTAAAAAAGCCCTGACAAAATGTGCAGTTCTAAATGGGTTTTTGCAGTTGAAGAAGCAGTTCTGTCCAGTTAAAAATAGTTGAAAACAGTTCATTGTCCTCCGATTGGAAGTAATTTACCATGGAGGATTGAAAAAAGAAGCTGTTGTGTATAGGCCTATCCATGTTTGTATTGAACTGTGTTTTTGCGCTTCAATGAATGTCTACTCTACGCTATGCTCAACAGCTCAAGTAGGTACGCTTGTATGTTTCTGTGTTTGTCTCTATGCGGCTGGACATTCATGAAGCGCCTTTACCGGGCGCACGATATATTGTCTATGCTGTCGTCACAGACTTCATCAGAAGTGTCTGCATCCGTTATGATCGAAAGCGTTCAATAGGAAATCCAGTTTCAATTCCATCCGATTGTAACGTCGCATTGTCATCAATGCGACTATATAGATGGAGCCACAATCAGCATTATCATCATCATCATCATCATCATCATCATCATCATCATCATCATCATCAGCAGCAGCAGCAGCAGCAGCAGCAACAGCAGCAGCAGCAGCAGCAACAGCAGCCAATAAGAATCGATGAGATTTTCTCCCTATTTAAGTATTGGCTGTGTCTCTAATCATCAGTTTCAGCAACTGACACCCATAGAAAACCGAAGAACACTTCACTTCAGTTTGCGTCCTAGAAGATTCCGAGAAACATCGAACCGAACACATCACATTGAAGTTTCTCTAGACATCTCTGAAGCAAAAGCTGATCTAAAGAAAACCGAAAAGAGGTAAAGTTGTTATCGTTATATAGTCATCATCATCGTCGTCGTCGTCGTCATTATCATCGTCATCATCGACAGCAGCATCGTGTTTATTACTATTGCCATTTATTTATTTATTTCGCCATTTCTTTAGCGCCTTCAAAATCCCCTTCAAAATTCCTACTCAGAGGCGCTCCTGACTACAGCGAGAACACTGCATCGGAGTTTCATGCCGAAGTGCATGAGCAATTGCGAGTGAAGGACTTGATCAAGGTCCATTCGAGGCGGCTTGAGGCGGATTCGAACCTCGAACCCTCCGGCTTCAAGGCATCGACGCCACCACTAGCCTACACTACCGCGCCCCGTCATTTCTGATGTAATTAAAACCAGTATTTTCATTATTATTATTAATACTGCTATTGCTACTTCTGTTATCGGGTATTTATTAAACAACATTTACCCAGCGACCAATCGTCGATCGATATCACTGGGTAGTTGTGTTTGAGTTATACACTCAAGATTCCTACATAAGGTAATCACCTCAGGGAGGAGATTCGAACCCACGCCCTCGCCGTTGCAAGGGAGATCCTTAACCAATCGGATGCCATCACAAAGGAAATAAAACCGATGAGGTACGTATACCTAAAAAAAATAGATGAATTCGAAAATCTAGAAAACGGTGAGTTATGGCTCTAGTTTTTATTTCCTATCATGTAGCAATGACCAAAATCCACGAGGTAAGTCTATTGTAATAAGAAGTAACAATTCAGGAATAGAGGGTCGGACTATGAGCTCTAAAACTTCGTGGAGTTGGGGTCTGAAAAGCAGACTTTACTATGGGGTCATAAATAAGACTGGGGGATTGAACCCTCCACCTCCACAATTCTCACCATGGGTGCTATAAAATACTAAGTTTAATAGCATACAGCGAGAAACTGCGCGCACCGAAGACAATATAGGAAACAGTATCTAAAACTATAAAGGCGAAACTTTTCCAATGTTTGCGAACAATTTTCTTCTTATCCACTCGACCGATTTTTCCCAATATTTAAAAAAATACTTTTTAGGACCCATTAACAAACATAGGGGGGTTCGCGATCCAAAAATCTTACCTTTGCCGAATTTGAAACATTTAATTTTTAATAATCCGACGAAAGCAAATATAATGCAGTATTTAAGATTGGTCGCCGGATCGCTTTCAAAGATCCCATAGATTTATGACGTCATCACTTCTTTACTTCGCTTTAGGCGGCCGATTTTATAGCGCGCGCTTTCGCTAAATTATACTAAAAACACTGATAATAATATTATGAACGGTTGATCGCAAGACAATGACAATGGATACCGGTAATTAATATAGTACCGTGTCGTCGTACGTATAGGCCTACAGGCCATCTGGACATGACCGGTATTTAGGGCGGACGGGTTTAGGCAAAAGAACCAAAATTCGCCGGCAAATGCTGGCCACAACGGAGGGTGACAACCCGCCCCGCAGGGGCGCTTGCAATGGGAGCTGGGTTGGGGCGAAAAATCTACATTTCACCGACAACACCAGGCACCCCAGGCTGGGACCGGGTTGGGGCCGATGGAAGAAGGTGGGGTGAGAAAGGCTAAGTGGGAAAGGGGTCAGCGTGGCTGTGGACCAAATATCGAAATTTCCCGGGCAACGCCGGGTAATTCAGCTAGTATGGCATACGAGAGGAGTCTTTGAGTTCCTGGACTTGCTATAGCGCTTCTGAGTAGTTACGTTGAAGGTGCGCTATACTAATTTTTGAATGAGTGAATGGATTCGAATACAAAACGATTAATTTTGTCGTCACGAAAAGATTTAAAAAGTACCAGAAGTATTTTTTAGTTTAAACCTTGGAGGCCTTTCAGACTTCGCCAGTCTTTGTCCACACTCGTTATAACGGTTCATTGCGTTTGTTGCTGTTTCAATTGATTGATTGATTGACTGATTGATTGAATGATTGATTGAATGAATGAATGATTGATTGATTAACTGACTGATTTATGATGTATGTACTGCAATCGTAAATCTTTAATCTCCAAAGCGCTCCTCCAAAGCCGAGCGCAGGGCACCAGCTTATTTACGAGCGTTGAAACTCACGTATACCTCTTTATACATACTTGCAGATGGCCCCGATCAGTCGATACATTCATCTGACGCTGTTGCTACTGGCAACGTCGTACATGACCGTTGCCATGGCAATGGACCTGGAGACGCTGGACCGCCTAAGACGCAGCCCTTCTCTCGAGCAGACGTCCAGCAACTACCGCGCCCTTCGTCATCACGCATGCGCGCAGAGGGATCACTACACGCACTGTTTTTTGTGCGGGAAAGTGGCAGACGATTCGCGCGTCTTTCACGAGTGTTGTCAAGAGGACGCCACCGTAACGGAGTTCTGCATTCGCATGCTCACCTGACCTGGCTTGACCTTACACCTGACCTTATACTTGAACTCGGATGGTGGCGACACCTAGTAATCAATCCGGAAATCGTCTAAAACTGATAAAAAATTAATTATAGCATGTGATAATTATCGCCGTCATATCGCTGATACATTGTGATGCCACTGCGATAAAATTATTATTATTGTTGTTGATGTCATTGATTTATAATTATCGTGATGATGTTGACATCACGCGATATGATCTGGTTGATATTACGGGATACGGTTGATATCACGTGATATGGTTGGCATCACGTGATATGGTTTATATCATTTGGTATGGCTGATATCACGGGATATGGTTGATAAAACGAGATATGATTTGTATCATGTGATATGGTTGATGTCACGTGATAGGTTGGTATCACGTGATATGGTTGACGTCACGTGATATGGTTCATATCATTTGTTATGGCTGATATCACGGAATATGGTGACTAAAACGTAATATGGTTTGTGTCACGTGACATGGTTTGTATCATGTGACATGGTTGATATCACGTGACATGGTTGATATCACGTGATGTCCTTGATGTCGCGTGATATCGATGATGTCCTTCGATATCGCCCATTATAATATCCTGCCTATTATGTCCTGCACAAATGATATCATTAACAATGTATGATGCCAATAATAACACTTGTTACGAATCTCATGCATTCGTTTAGCGCATTTTGAGTCAGTTCTTTAATGAATCATACATATCATCTGGTAAAGTAAACAGTGGTTATCGTGTTGAAGAAATATTCCTAGTTTTCGAATAGCGCTCCACAGTTTTGTCGATAGAAAATCGTTGTTGTAAAGATTCATTTAGAAATTTCATATGCCTGCATATGAAGTAGATGCTGTCTGATCGAAGATGTAATAATCAGCATTTAATTACACGCTATAGTTTATAATTTCACTCACGCACTTGTCGAAAGACTTTTTAGCAGGAATTAATAAACCCTACAAGAATATTCTACCATAAATGAATTGCCTATATCTTTACTTTGGTTCTTTCCAGCTGGCTGAGAGAGAGAGAGAGAGAGAGAGAGAGAGAGAGAGAGAGAGAGAGAGAGAGAGAGAGAGAGAGAGAGAGAGAGAGAGAGAGAGAGAAAGAGAGAGAGAGAGAGAGAGCGAGAGAGAGAGAGAGAGAGAGAAAGAGAGAGAGAGAGAGAGAGAGAGAGAGAGAGAGAGGCAGACAGACAGAGACAAAGACAGGGAGCCAGAGACGGAGCGAATCTGAGTAGTGGGCTTGAAGGGGCGATCACATAGCACATCCGAGAAAAAATATATATAAATAAGAGACAGATACACTGCGATATGGAGAGAGGCACAGAGACAGCGGGGCACAGAGAGGGTCGCAGAGTGAGAGACAAGGAGGCAGAGACAAATAGACCGACAGACAGACAGAGACATGTAGAGAGGTAGAGGAACATGGAAAGAAACAAGAAAGACGTAGTAGACCTACTTCAGAGCTTAAGCGACAATTGGCAGATGCTTGAGCAAACCGCTGACTCAATCCATGGCTGGCGTCTGCGTTTAATATTTATAAAGCGCTTCTTTCTTTGCTCTGCGCTGGTCTGCTCTGCGCTTCTAGCGAATAAAACTGGAACCGTTTCGCGTGGTTAGTTTTCTTTAGCGCAGCAGCTTCAATCCATCTAGCGATGAAGTTAAGATGGTTTTCAGCCACCTGGCGAATAGAAACGCAAGATAATAATTTCATTACATAATTATATATATTATAAATATTAATTTATTTATTTATTGCGCTTGCTCCACCCGCAAGGTCTCGACTCGAGGCGCGAAACAAGGTTGAGCAAGTAGCTTGTCCAGGTTAATTAAACCGAATGCACTCAGATTGTTTTTGCCATCAACCAGTGGATTACTGGGGCGCGATGGTGCAGTGGTTGTGTTCGTTGCCTTGCAGCCGAAGTATTGCAAGTTCGAATTCACCTCAAGTCGCCGCGTAGGCACCTTGGGCAATTCCTTCACTCGCAATTGCTCAGCGCTTCGGCGTGAAACTCCGATGCAGTGTCCGCTCTGTAGTCGGGAGCGCTTCTGAGTAAGGAGCTTGAAGGGGAGCTATAACAAGTGCACATACAAATAAACAAACATACTGGTTTAGTGTAACCATCCAGTGGACCACAATAGACATCCTCATAATAATAATCTTCCTTTATTGAACAATGCGGTTTACAATTGACAGACTGCAACCCAGTTACATTGTACATTTTATGCAATTGAAACAATTCACGAGAACACAAAATAATCACGTATCACAAACCTTAACTACTAAAAGAACAGACAGCCTGCAATACAAGGGCGCTAAAAGCAGCCTACAAAGCCCGTCTATACTACGGGGGTTTCGGGAATCGAACCCGGTTCCGCTGATCTCCATGCCAGTGTGTTACCCAAAGCGCCAACCCTCACCACACCCCACCCGACTCCCCAGTCCCCCAACCCTTATGAACAATGAAATTCTCAGAGTCCTCTTAAACACTGGAGTCTTTGTAAGAAACATATCAGCCGTCATCGATACGCGAATGAATTTCTTCGTTTACTAAAACAGAATCGGATACGACAGCGAGAAACTTGAAGAACTGTAATCAGATCCATCATACGACAGAAATTGAAGTCTTCATAAAAGACACAGTCTTCATGATGTAAGCTAAACAGTGGATTCTTTATTTGAAGCAGTTCCTTCACGTCAGGGTGAGTGAAAATTGCGGGGGTTTCAACCCGTCTTTCTTAGAGATCCATGCATTGCATAGCAAAGTCTGTTTTTCGCACCCCAACTCAAAGTGGATCATAGTCCAACCCAAGGTTTTTTAACGTGCAGTAGTACACAAACTGTGCAGTTCTAAATTGATTTGTGCAGTTGTAGAAGCACTTATGTACAGTTAAAACTAGCAAAAAAGGTCACTGTCTTCCGATTGGAATTTGGAAGTAATTTACCATTGAAGACGGGAAAGAAAAGAAGGGGTTGTACAGTTCTAAAAATTCCTTAAAAACAGCCCTGGTCCAACCTTCCTGCTCATGGGTGCCCGTAGAAATATTTGCAGGTGGGGGCAAAACACAACGGTCATGGTTAAATTTTTGAGCAGAGCTTGAAAATACGAAGCAGAGTTTTAAGAAAACAGGGATTTTTCAGAGGCTTCTGAATCTAGCCTAAATTTCTCAGTTTTACGTTGCGTATATAGTTAGCAACATTTGCGCTCTAGCACCAAGAAATTTGTTTAAAAAACCAATAGATAAATATAGGAAAATTCATTTTCCAAGGGGCAAATGCCCCATCTTGCCCCTAAGTGCGGGCGCCCATGTCCCTGCAGTTATTATTCCTCAATTCTTACACTGCTTCATGTTCCAAAGTTATCTCTCAGTTGAATTGCAACACGAGATTCACACGAACTAGGCTACCAATGGTTTGGAATAATCTGATTAGAGTCGCAAAAAATACACCAAATATCAGCTGCTTGCAAGCACCGGTGTGACACTCGACACACTTACTCCCCATCGAGCAAATAAATCTCTTAAAAATAGTTCATCCATCCGTCCCTTGCGTAGACGTCATACCGACAAAATAATATCGCACTCGACAACTTCATACACCTTGCAGCAGTCTTTTGCTATGTCTACGGCGCTCAGACCGTGGGGCATTCTCGGTGGTTGGTCCGGGGCTTTGGAATGCAATGCCAAGTTTTTTTTATCTTCTGCTGGTTCTCCAATGTAATTCAGAACTAAACCTTGGACCTGGTATCTGGTCGATTAGAGCTGCTATACCTTGTAATGCTAAGAGTAACGGTTCATTCTTCCCTTAAGCGTTACTGTCTGTACTGTGTACAGATCCTATATAAGCAAATCCGTCGCTCACAATATTGCTTAGAGCTACGGATTGACACCTTGCCTTGAAACAATGGTGCTCATAAGATGCGTACTACTACTGCTAGTCTGCTACTGCTACTGCTAGTCTGCTACTGCTACTGCTACTGCTACTGCTAGTCTGCTACTGCTGCTGCTGCTGCTACTGCTACTACTACTACTGCTACTACTACTACTACTACTACTACTACTACTGCTACTGCTACTGCTACTGCTACTGCTACGGCTGCTTCTGCTACTGCTGCTACTACTTCTACTACTACTACTATTACTACTGTACTACAACAACAACAACTACTTCTACTGCTACTACTAGAGTGGCAATGATAGCGCGGACCGTGAAGACAACCACGCGGTCCGGTTCGAGCGTTTGGTAAAGCGATAAGTAAGAATTCAAATACCCAGAAGACTATGGTAATTATTGCGGTGAAGCTGTTCTTAATTGAATAGTATTTCTAAATTAACGACCGGATGTGAACTTGTGAGGTCGACTGCACCAGATACTTCAAAAGAACATTGAGATAGGCAAGGCCGCAAGGGAAAGAGGGAAAGAGGAGGATAGGGAGTGAGAAGGAGACTGTTGCATGGGAGGAAGGAGGAAAGGAGGGAGAGAGGAGGATGGGAGGCAATGAAACAAGCTAGTAGAGTGATAAAGAGGCAAGATAACCTGGAAGGAAAGGGAAAGAGTTTAGGGAGCAAAGCACTTGAACGGCAGACAGACATACAGGTATGTTTACGGAGACGGGAAGACAGACAGAAGAGGAGGCATACAGAGAAAGAAGTGAAAGAAGGCAGGAAAAAGGGAGATACATTCAGACACACAGGCAGATAGACAGACAGACAGATAGGCATTGACGAAATGAAAGAAGTCAGGAATCGAGATACAGTCAGTCAAAGAGGAAATTAAAGAGGACAGGACAGAGGTGCAGACAGACAGACAGACAGACAGACAGACAGGCAGGCAGACAGACAGGCAGGCAGACAGACAGACAGACTGACAGACAGTCAGACGGACAGACAGACAGACAGACAGACAGATAGACAAGCAGACAGACAAACATTTAGAAAGACAGACTGTTGGAAAGACAGACAGACAGACAGACAGGCAGGCAGACAGGCAGACAGACAGACAAACAGACAGACAAACAGACAGACAGACAAACAGGCAGACAGACAGACAGACAGACCGAGGCTTGAAGGCCGGAGGGCAGCACAGATAGCCTCCAGCGCTTAAGTGGAGTCGACCATTAAGCGTGTCTTAATTCCGATCAGTCTCTCGAGTCTGCCCATAAAAAAACGAATTTACAAACGGTTCCTGTTTTATCTGAAACGCTGCAAACGAACTGAGAAACACACACGAGGCCAACTTACCGTCGTCTACCATTAGCTTCGACTGATGGGGTAGTGTGGGGCAATGCAGGACTATCTACTCACTGGTCTCGCAGGAGAGCCGTTCCATGTTGAACAGCCGAAACGCTTAAGATTATCCCGGCCCACTTTCCCCGTCCATAAAAACCTGGTCGGGCAGACTACAAAGAGAAATTAACAAGGGGCCTCGGCTTTTAAAGACCTGGAATTAACTGATAGCTTAGCTGGAATACATCGTTCTTGGATGCGTCATGACCTCGTGGTCTGACCACGTATACGTCAGTCGAGCATGTGAATTTGTGCTGCATACGAAAAGCCAGAAAAACGAGACGGAAACGGCAAAAACCCAGTCATTGAACTTCATGCCAGTCTCACCTAGACCTGGGAGTCGACCCCAATAAGTCGACCCCAGTCGACTTGGTCATCCCAAGTCGGGTCGGGTCGTTTCTGCTCACCGCAACTGACCCCAAGTCGAATTTTGTAGAGAGAAGTCACTTGAAGTTGTTTTTACCTCAAGTCGACTTAAAACGACTTGAGACAAAACATAGTTAAATTTGTCACTTCAAACCAATGATTGTGACAACATTTAAGCAGCTTTTCTTGCCTAGTGCGTTTACAAGAATGAATGAGGCCTTTGCTAAACAGAGACTTAATTAGGCTAGGCTACTGATTATTTTGCCGGAAGGCTATCGTGCAGACTGCCGTCTGCCGATCTATTCACAGCTAGGCATATAATTTATAATTTTATGCTTAAACGTCACGCTTAGGCATGCGCTTAATTAAAATGGTGAAACAAAATGTTACTAAAATATTCGTACGTGTGCTTATCATGCAATCAGTGAGCTTCTAGTGGTCAGAGAATTCGGTGCAAAGAAAGCTGGATCTCTTCAAGGCCTATAATAAATCGATAGTTTGGCGCTACTTTGCAGCGCTGCATCTGGAGTTGTCTGCAGACGGGAAAACTATTGTAGGGCCAATTAGACAATGAAAGACTTTACTGTCAGTGAGTAGGCCTAGTAGCTGTACGTAGTACCTACACTGTAGGATAATGCGCTTGCAATGCTATATGCTAAGTTGCAAAATGATGTTAGAGGCCAAAATAATTATGAAAACAGAATTACAAATTAGGCTTATATCAAAAAGCGCAAGGTCTAAGATAAAATAGCGGACCGCGGACTGCATGGTTGCACTGAATGGCGTGATATAACGCTATTTTATCTTAGACCTTGCGCTTTTTACAAATTTATTTAATATTAATATTAAAAAATATTAATAATGGGTGTAATCTGAATAATCCCAGACAATGGACAAGCTAAAATTCATAGGCCTAATAATTTGCCGTCGCATTGTCTAGGTTACTAGATGCATGGCCCAAAGCATCACAAAACTAATAATATATAATAATATATTTTCTTTAATTAAACGCCTGCAAGACGCACTGCGCTTTACATTTACAAGTTATGCAGTAATCTTAATTAAACTTAACTACCAACTGAACAGACAGCTTTGTAATTACACGGCGCCAATGGCAGCCTACAAAGCAAATCCGCCCAACGGGGGCTCGAACTCACTACCTCTCGCACTCTTGACCAGCGTGTTAACCACTACTCTACCGGGCCCCCCCCCAAACTATTCAAACTGAAACACAAACAGCCTGAAATGGGTTCAATAACACTTTAACAAATTCATGCATCAATTAAGTGTTGAGGCCTCGATGATCATTACTCACTTGAAGGCCCAAATGAAATTAATGCTTGCAGGAAAATTGGATTGACTTCTTGCATTAGTAGCCGTACTTAGACCTAGGCTAATGGCTAGTACCATGTCAGAAGTCGACTTCAAGTCGGAAGTCGGTTGTTTTTTTGCCAAGTCGGGTCAAGTCGTTTTGACGCCGAGAAGTCGACTTCAAGTCGACCTCAAGTCACTTTAGGGTCAAGTGGGGTCAGATTAGCCGACCAAAGTCACTCCCAGGTCTAGTCTCACCAAAAATCTGACTCACGGCTCACGCAAAGAACACTCGTTCACATACATACTTATTTCACCGAAATCTCAACTTATTAAAATATCTGGTAGAAAGGCGTGCAATTATTGTAAACCCAATGATCCTAGTTTCACTATAATAATTTTATGGTCGATGAATGAACTCTTTCAATCTTATTGCCACCAAAACAATTTACTTACGGTGTTTTAAATGATCATGCACTTTTAAATGACTTCGGAAGTTGTTAACGATGCAACAGCTCATTGGTCAGTGTGCTGCCCAATCAACGGAGAGATGCTTGAACCTTTGCTACGGCAGACATTTTGTGTCTGGGCGTCCTCTTTCCTGCCCCTAGCCAGTCAGCGCAGAAATGTGCACACTGGCAGCACTCTGTTCTCGTTGAGAGGACCGGACTACGAGGGAAGGGACTTGCGAGTGGCGACAGCCCTTATGCGCCGAGGTTGGGAAACATGAAGACGCTATGTTGGTGCATATACAAGGCTGTTTCACTTACTATGGCTAAATGGACATTTCTTATCTGTAGAGACTGCTTGCTACTATTTAGAGATTAATTTTAGAATTAAATTCTAATTTAATGATAACTCATTGTCTCTCGCAGTTCACGTTACTTCTTTTATGTCACTGTACGTTTGCAATGGAATTCTTTAAATTTACTGCTTCAATTCTTTAGGCTGGGGTTAAAAATTTAGATTCAAGCTTTCGGCTCCACCTACACCTCGTGGCTAACACGGCTACAATAAGTGCACTAACCACACACTGCGCCGTCATAGATTCTTACTAAGGCGCTATATAAATATGCATGAGGACTGTAATTAGCGCCCCTTCAAGATTACTATTCAGAAGCGCTCCCGACTACAGTGCAGACACTGCATCGGAGTTTCACGCCGAAGCGCTGAGCAATTGCGAGTGAAGGACTTGCACAATGCCCAAGGTCCCTACGCGGCGACTTGAGGCGGATTCAAACCTTCAACCCTCTGGCTGCAAGGCAACGAAGATACCCACTACACCACCGCGCCTATTATTATTTTGCCAAAAACTTACATAAGTATTGTCGGTGGAAGATTAGACGGTTAGAGTGAGGACTGGCCAATCGCATTCGTATATATGTCGAGGTTAAGAAGATAAAGTCGCTGTCACTTTTCATCCTCCATAAATACATGCATTGTATACTTTGTATAGTTGCCTCAATGGATCGCATCGGAAACTTCAAACGGAAATATGAGAGAGATAAGGAAGATGGAAGAAGTAGGGCAGGGAGAGGAAGAACACAGAAGAAAGCATGCAGGGAAGGAGGGATGTAGGAGGAAGGAAGGTAGGAAGGAAGGAAGGTAGGAGGGAAGGAGGGAAGGAAGGAGGAAGCATGCAGGGAAGGAGGGATGTAGGAGGAAGGAAGAAAGGTAGGAAGGAAGGAAGGAGGAAGCAAGCAGGGAAGGAGGGATGTACAGCTTGCGATATCACCACTAGTCTTGGCCGTGAGTACCACTGAGTAGTTCGTTCTTGAGAAGGAGATACAAAAATGAAACATTGCAATGTAATACAATTCAATACATGAGAAATACAATACAATGGAAATACAGTGCAATACAATAGACCTGCAATACAATACAATGCAATGCAATATACTACAATACAATACCGTAAAGTACAATGCAATACAATATGATACAATGTAGGATTAATAGAAATACAATGCAATGAAATTATTATCAAAGACGTTTCAGGAAGGAAGGTAGGAAGGAAGGAAAGAAGGAAGGAAGGAAAGTAGTGAGCCAAGGAAGAAGAGCGATAAAGGGGAAGATATTAAAATACCATGAAAGAGAAAGAGGTTAGGGAGAAAGACAGAGATGTCAGGCATATACTGATATACACCCACAGACGGCAAGACAGACAGGCAGAAAAAGAGGCACATACAGAAAAAAAGAGGCACCAATGTGATCTATGTTCACAAGAAGCCTCGCTCAGTTTATTTGCAATTTTTAGGCTAAATATAAACAATTGCTGAGACCTCGAGAGAATTAAACACGCCAATTATTGCCAACATAAAAATGTTGAATTACGACACATCTCGCTACAATTAGTAAAAAACTAGACTCGGGACTGTCTGAATTCTATTTTGATAGTTCCGCTTGGAATTCTGTGAGTGGGTGTAGCAGAAAACGAACAAATTGGACCAGACAGATAAGCAGACAGATAAGCAGACAGATAAGCAGACAGACAGACAGACAGGCAGGCAGACGGACAGACAGACAGACAGAAATGTAGACAGGCAGGTAGACAGACAGGCAGACAGACAGACAGACAGGTAGGCAGACGGACAGACAGACAGACAGAAATGTAGACAGGCAGGTAGACAGACAGGCAGACGGACAGACATACAGACAGACAGAAATGTAGACAGGCAGGTAGAGAGACAGGCAAACAGACAGACAGACAGACAGACAGGCAGGCAGACGGACAGACAGAAATGCAGCCAGGCAGGTAGAGAGACAGGCAAACAGACAGACAGACAAACAGCCAGACAGACAAACAGACAGACAGACTCTTTCCGGATCCATTAGAGCAACTGGTAGTCAAAAGGTCACAGCAGCTGTTCACCTCCGTTTGACCCCTGGACGAGGTAACTTAGTAAACCAGACAGTGCCTACTTCTCCCGCCACAGACATTTGTAAGCTTTCAATACAAAAGGCCAAATTTCTCTATGGCGTTTTTGTAGCATTTGCTGCTCAAATATCGCTCGTCATCTCAAATTATGGCATCCAATTCAACCTATCTCTCTCATCTTCCTCCATCCTCTCTACCTCCTCCTCCTCCCCGCCTTCTCCTCTTCCTCCTCCTCCTTATCCTGCTCCTCCTCCTATCCAGGCTCAGCTTCCTCCACCTCCCCGCTTTCCAATTCTTCCCCATCTCCCCTATATAGTCCCAGTCCTAGTCCTCCTTTAATACTCATCTTCCTACTCCTTCTCTTCATGTCTCTTCCTCCACTTCTTTTCCATCCTTCCCTTCATCCAGCGCTCGTTCTTCCATCCTTCTGATCGTATTCCTCCTCCCTTCTTTCCGCCCACTTCCTTCTCCCGCTACTCTTCATCTTCTCCTCCTCTTCTTTTCCAGACTTTCATTCCATCCATCTACTTCCACTTCCTCCTCCCCATCTCCTTCACCTTCTCTTTCTCCATCACGTTCTCCTTCTCCTTCTTCTCCTCCGTCTCCACCTGCTCCTCCTCCTGCTCCTCCAGCTAATTCTTTCCTCCTCTTCTCCTCCTCCTCTCTTCCTCTCCTCCTCCTCCTTCTCCTCCTTCTCCTCCTCCTGCATCTCCTCCTCCACCTCCTCCTCCTCCTCCTCCTCCATCTTCTCCTGCTACTCCTCCGTCTAGGGCTCTAGGCCCATTTGTTGCTTCACCTGTTCTTTCCTCCAGCAACCTCTTCCTTGTAATAAAAACTCCATTCTTGTTCTTCACCAAAGCAAATCATAAATATCTGTCAGTATCTCTGACCACATCAAGCGTGTGATATATTATCTCAAAAGCAACAAAGCCACACTAAACAACACCAGACGAATAGGCTACGACCAGTTAGATGCCACGAAGCTGTGCACGACGCTATCACCGCATCAATACGATTCGACACCAGTACAACATCACCAGATAAAATATCACCACATCCACTATTACTACCATCGCAAGTTCATCCACGGCTCCAAAAACAGCATCGTTAAAACACAGCCGCTATGATAGACACGACAAACAACAACACCGGTGGTATACCGATTTTAATGTGGACATTAAAATACCACATTTAACCATCACCACCACCGCCACCACCACCACCACCACCACCACCACCACCGCCGCCGCCGCCGCCGCCACCACCACCACCACTGTCGTTACACGGTAACCCACACCTACCAGTACTTCCACACCACGACACCACCACCACCATGACACCACCAACATCACCACCACCACCACTGTCGTCACATCTACCAGTACTTCCACACCATGACACCGCCACCACGACACCACCAACATCAACACCACAACACCAACACCACCAGCACCACCACCAGTTTATCGACACTGTTGAGGAAGACAGACTGTGTCCATTACTCGTCGGCTCTTTTGCCAAATCATTCGACGTCCACGATTCGGGTTTACTAATAACAGCGCAACCTAAAAACGGGTGTGTTGTTTACGGGGCATTACCTTACGACCTTATTAACATGTCGACCTCTCATCAACTTCCTGTCAAACCGGCGACCTACCGACCTCCAGGGGGCGCACCTGTGGCCACGAAACTCCTGTCGTCATATCTCATCTTGGTCCGTGAGCCACTGGGCCGCCCGTCATTCTGAAATGATCGGCTTGCCATATTGCCTGCATCGAGTGCAGTATGTGTATAACTGTATATAACTGACAGACACCTGGCGATGTTGAGAACAGCTCCCTGCAGCACAGGATATATAGAAAGCTTTTTTGGCCCGCAACAAATATAATTTGACCCAGTGACCTGTGGATCAGATGATTATATGGTCGGTCATCCAGTGGCGTCTGCCATCAATTCGAAACTCAGCCGCTGTCCACTCGTGCCAGACCAAAGCCTGGCGAAAGATGGAGGGTGACCTGAACGCCCTTGGACGTTCTTAAACACTGGAGAACTTCTACCATGAACTTGTGTCCAATGCCCATGAGTAAGCTTGGAGATAGCAGGAATCAGTGGCGTAGCCATTAATTTATGATGGGGAAGGGGGTTTATGACCTGGCCGGATACCATTTCTGACACCAACCCAACAACATTACAGTAAATAAAAAGGGAATAAAGTAACAAAGGGAATAAAGTCAGAAAAACAATTGTTACTACAAGCAATTCTTTTGTTTTCTTATTTAAGTGGATAAATAACCTTTAAAAACTTTTTCTAGGCCAATTGGGGGTTGGTTTAACCCCCCCGAACCACCCCGTTGTGTACGCCACTGGTAGGAATTAATAATATTGCGCCGCATCAATCTCTCTACCTCAGAGGAGTTCGCGTCACATGCGAGAGGGAAGAGAACGATTTGTAGCAATGCAGTTGTTGGTGGGATGAACGATGAGGCGAGGGAGAGGACTACTTTGTCACTCTCAATTACCATGGCTAAGAGAGAAATGAATTCCACGTTCATTTGACACTTATGCATTAATTATTCTCGATTATATTATAAGTTGTATTTAGATTATTATCGTTGGATCAAAGGAAGTCTCTAACAATGATCTCTCACCCTATAATTGTATCTATCTATAGCCCAAAAAAATCATCGAGCATTAATTTTTGTATAAAAATCTCTATGCATAGGCTATAAGCGGGTAGGCTAACTCCAAATTTCTAACCATAAATCTTTAATCTTGAATATCTAGTAGAAAATATATATCCTCCCTAATAAAAATCTTTCACCATAAATCTCTAACCACGATCTTTAATCTAATCTAGATCTATGACATCAACCTTGATATCGCAAATCTCTTATCATAAGCATCTATCCATAAACAGCAAACCCTGAATCGCCTATAACCACAGCCAATAACCTTAAATCTCTAAAACCAAATAACAATATGGTCAAACCCTAATTTTAAACCCTTATCCCTTGATCTTAGGTCTGCAATCCTCATCCATGACTCACGTAGCCCAAAATCCCTGATTATAGAGATCTGATCGAAGATTCTCAGGCCAGCCGTTTATACTCAGAACCTCTCTCGAATCGGTACGTTCGAAACCGACCCTAAACCCAACCAGTACGAGCACCTAACTCCTCGCCCCATCACTTTCCCCCATCAGCCCACCAGTTCTCCACCCCACCCAACTCTCCACCTTCCAACCTCTAACATGGAAGAGATTATTAATCACGCTGAGAAAATACGTTACCTCGACCGTTTCCCCCTCCGCCACCTCTACTCCTCCCTGTCTGACCTTCCAACTATACCGCTGCTATCGCCCACCACCTCTTCCACCACCGCCAACGCCCTTCCCTCTCCTCCCTTTCCACCACGTCTTCCGCGGCTGGGATGAGCCTGGGAGCGTGGAGCAGAGAGAGCGAGGCCTGGAAATCGAGGAAACATGACTTGAGCACCTGCCGTCTGTATTGAAGACTGGGGTGTGGGGCCAGATCGAGTAACGGCGAAAACAGTTCCGCGATTGGTAAACACGTGACCAAGACGAGGGAAATTCACGTTCATTCGTTCCGTGGACTTAAATAGCGACCCTTCAAGAGAACTGCTCTGGAGCGCTCCCAGGCCAGCAACGGCAGAAAACAGACTTGAGAGATTCATTAAATAAGGTTTGATTGGCCAGCTGTAACAAAAGTAATCTATTTGAGAAGGTTATTCAAGATGGACGGCCCCGCAACCGAGAAAGCTTAGCGTTGCCTGTTAGCTAAGCGAGTCCATGGAACAAGGAGTTGAGTCAGTTGACCCCCTTTACAGCAAAGTAATGAGCGCGATCCTTGTATGTAAAAACAGAACTGTTAATTAAGTCGATTCATCTTATAATTTTAGAAACACAAATGAAACTGAAAAAACTCTGGAATCTAGAAATTAAAAACGACCAAAGGCTTCAGAACTGTGTTGATTCCAAATCCGCGAAATTGACTCCAGCCGGAAACATCTTCGTCCTGGAACCGAACTGTCACCACACCTGAGAGGTACGGCGATAGGCACGTGGTGGAGAAATTGCTAGTTGAGTCTGCATGCGAAGGAAGGAGGGAGGGAGCAAGAGAGGGATTGGAGGGATGGAGAATGGAGATACAGCAGGAGGAATTGGAAGGCTTTTATATAAACACGGTCCGGCTGCTTATACATCGGGCGCACGATGGGAAGTCGAGAAAATGGAGGGGGAATGGGATAAGGAGGAAGACAGGGAAATGGAGGAGGAATGGGATAAGGAGGAAGAAAGGGAAATGAAGGAGGAATGGGATAAGGAGGAAGACGAGAAAATGGAGGAGGAATGGGATAAGGAGGAAGACAGTGAAATGGAGGAGGAATGGGATAAGGAGGAAGACGAGAAAATGGAGGAGGAATGGGATAAGGAGGAAGAAAGGGAAATGGAGGAGGAATGGGATAAGGAGGAAGACGAGAAAATGGAGGAGGAATGGGATAAGGAGGAAGACAGGGAAATGGAGGAGGAATGGGATAAGGAGGAAGACGAGAAAATGGAGGAGGAATGGGATAAGGAGGAAGAAAGGGAAATGGAGGAGGAATGGGATAAGGAGGAATACAGGGAAATGGGCGAGGAATGGGATAAGGAGGGGAGGTGGTTTGCAGGGGAGCGAGGGAGAGTAGCGATAGGAGGAAGGGAGGTTGAAGCAGCAGTAGTAGGAAGGCTTTCTAAAATCGGTCGCTGGAGGGAGAGATATTACTGAGCCGGGTTGCGTACTGCATGTAGCGGGAGCGATTCAGTTAAACTTCTAGCCAACGGTGAATGAGTCAGTATGGCCTGAGTCTGTTGGAGTACAAAGCACTTTGGAGAATGATACGAATGATCAATGTTAAATGAATCGGATTTTCTAGGCAGCAGCGGAAAACTTTCCTCTGGATGAATGGTGAGTTTTAGTTCGGTGCGAACGCCGTATAGTCTAGACTAGTGCAGTATTCATTTCTTCCACAGCTTGCGATTATAAACACTTGGCCGTGAGTACTACTGAGTAGTTCGTTCTTGAGAAGGCGATACAAAAGTTGAAACAATGTAATACAATGCAATAATTCTATGCATTAGAAATACAATACAATGGAAATACAGTGCAATACAATAGGCCTACAATACAATACAATACAATACAGTATAGTACAATACAATACAATACAATGCCGTAAAATACAATGTAATACAATATGATACAATGTAATAGAAATACAATGCAATACAATTATTATTATTAAGGACGTTTCATATAGCGCCGCTTCGACACAGATTACTCAGACGGTCCAGGCCCGGCTAAATAAGAAAATACAACCCAATACAATACAATGCAATACAATACAATACAGTACAGTACAGTGCAGTGCAATACAATACAGTGCAATAAAATACAATACAATACAATGCAAAACAATGCAATACAATACTATACAATACAATACAATGCAATGCAAATACAATACAATACAATACAATAGAAGTGTTGAAAATTGTTCTATTCGAGCTTAGTCATGTGTGGTCAGATCGGGTGAGTTTCCTGAAAAGGTTCAATAACAATAGACCCAGATACACTGCTGTGGAATGAAAAGGCACAGCACTGTAGGAGTGATACATATGACTTCGGATGGCTTTGGGCGGAGAAAGAAGCCATTTGGGCGAAACTGCTTCAATGGTCTTATGGCCGGCCACTCGCCTGTAGATCGAGAGGAAGCTCTGAGGGGCAAATCGACAATGTCAGGTTCAAATTTCTTCTTCTTTGTGGGGTGGGGTAAAAATTGAGAAATCCCAAACTTATTGTTAGACTCTAGATTTCTGCTTAGTTTACTAAACAGTTTAGCAGGGAGGTTTAGAGAATCTCGAAGTCTTAATGAGAATTGAGACTTTGAGAGGCCTTGTTGGTCTAAAGTATAATACTTGCCTACCATCCATCACTTAAATATTCTCTTCTTCATATTCTTCCACCTACTCCTCCTCTGCCTTCGCCTTCGCATCCTCCTCCTCTTCCTCGTGTCAGGAACCTCTGTTGCGCTCACGCCACCTCCCACTCCCTCTTCCTCTTCTTCCTCTTTTCTTCTTCTTCCTCCTCCTCCTCTTCATACTCCTTACACTATATCACCACCACCTCACCCCACCGCCACCACCACCCCACCCCACCACCACCAACACCCCAACAACCACCACCACCATCACACCACCACCACTACCACCACCACCACACCACCACCACAACCACCACCACCACAACCACCACCACCATCACCATCACCACCACTACCACCATCACCACCGTCACCACCACCACCGTCACGATTGCTTATTCCTGTGCATTTATTACTGAACTACCACACCACCACCACAACCATCACCACAACCACAACCACAACCACCACCACCTCGTGTGTTTATTCCTGTGCATTTATTACTGAACCATTTGCCACAGCACCTGCTTATCGTCTGCGATGGATGATCATGTGTCAATCATCTCATAACCTGAATCGGTTTGAAACCAGCAGCAACAAACAGACGCAATGAGATCTCGAGAAAGTTTCGACCAGCATCCACCGAATGTCTTCCGTGGTCCAGCACTCCTCCTCCTTGTCATCCTTCTCCACCTTGTGGACAGTACCACGGAGACCAAGTACCCGACGTACCGCGTCCAGGAGGAGCAACCACCGGGTACGCTGATCGCAGACCTCACATCGAGACAACCAGACAACTCCGGGGTACGTTACTCCATATTCCGATCCGAACAAAACGCCACGGATATGTTCGACCTGGACCCGGACAGTGGTAGATTATCCATCGGAGATCGGCTGGATCGGGAGAGGGTCTGCGCCCAGTTGGCGGTCTGCCTGGTTCACCTGGACGTCGCCCTTGAGCGATCCGGAATCTTCTCGGACCTCATCAAGGTCGAGATCAACGTGGATGACATCAACGACAACGATCCAGAGTTCCGCCTGCCACTCCTCCGGAAATCCCTCCCGGAGTCCGTTCCACTTGGTCTCCTCTTCGAGGTGAATCCAGCCGTCGATCTGGACAGCCCGGTGAACGGAATGACCACCGGATACACCCTCGAGGGTCCTCCATCCTCGCCCTTCCGTCTCGTCATCGACCGGAACCGCGTTACGAACACACTCCGCCTCAAACTCGAACTCGTCGAACCTCTGGATCGTGAACGCGAGGACCTCTACCGGTTGACGGTCAAGGCCGTCGACCAAGGTCAGCCGCCAAGGTCGGGCACCCTCGTGGTTGAGATCCAGGTGGAGGACGTCAACGATAACAGTCCCCGGTTTTCGGAGGACACTTACGAGGCGACGGTGGCATCCGACGCACCGGTAGGGACCTCGGTCGTCAAGGTCACGGCCGTTGACCCTGACCTTGGCCTCAACGGACAGGTGGGGTACTCGCTGTCGAGGAAGTCGAGGGTCCTCTACGGAGATGTCTTCGACGTTAACTCCACTTCCGGCGAGGTCACGACGAAGGTAAGACTGGACGGTAACCGGATGTCTACGTCCTACGGACTGGTCGTGGTCGCCAGGGACCTCGGAGAGGACGCCATTCCGGCGACGACGAATCTCAGAATCCAGGTCCTCGGCTCGAACGAACACCCACCAATAATGACGATAGCAACGCTGGGAAATTCCCCGTCGGTGGATATTCCCATGGGAAATTTCCCCGTGGTGGAAATCCCCGAGAACGGCCAGCCTCATCTGTTCGTCGCTGGTCTAACGGTGACTGACGTCGACTTCGGGTCTGCCGGACGGGTGACGTGCAAGCTGAACGCGTCGGACTTCACCCTCGTGTCCTTATCGGATCGCGAATTCAAGGTCGTTGCCTTGAGGTCGTTTGATCGAGAGGTCAACGACAGGTACAAGGTGAAGGTCGTCTGCTCGGACCTCGGAGAGCCCTCACTGACGTCAGAGATGGATATCTTGGTAAACATTCTTGACGCCGACGATAACCCGCCGCTTTTCACGCAATCCTCCTACAACTGCACAGTGGCCGAGAACGCGCCGAGAGGAACGCCTCTGGTTCGAATCCAGGCGGAGGACGCCGATTCCGGGAACAACGGCCTGGTGGAATACGCTCTGGATTCAGACGCCGATCCCCGTGTTTTCCGGATCGATTCCAGATCAGGAGAAATCTTTCTTGTCGGATCACTGGATCGCGAGTCCGTGGACCGCTTTGACTTTGGCGCCGTCGCACGCAGCGGGAGAGTGATGGAAACGGAAGTGGAAACCGGAAATACGACGACGTTCCGACACCAGGTCACGTGCCGCGTCCACGTGACCATATCCGACGCGAACGACGAGGTTCCTCGGTTCGAGCGACCGAGCTACCGGTTCTCGGTCGGCGAGAACGTCAACTCGGGAACTGAAGTGGGTCGGGTGTCGGCCACGGACCGCGACCTCGTTCCACACAACGGCTTCGTCTACCATCTGGAGTTCCTCCCCGAGGACCCGGTCAGCGCCTCGAGCTTCGCCATCGATCCAGTCCTCGGCGTCATCTTCACCCGTCAGATGCTCGACCGCGAGGCCGCCAGCCACCACACCCTTCGCGTCCGCGCCAGACCCACCGACGCCTCCGTCACCATGACGACCCATGATGACGTCACCGTCGTCTTCATCCAGGTCGATGACGTCAACGACAACGCCCCCGTCGTGGAATTCCCCTCCGACGATGACGACACCGTCCACGTGACCGGAAACGTCACCAGGGGCCGGATCCTGGCGAACCTGTCGGCGCACGACCGAGACAGCGGCGCCAACTCCGAACTGAGGTATTCGATCTCGACCGGAAACGACCGCGGAACCTACCTCCTCCATCCGAAAACCGGAAGTCTCCTATGGGACGCTGACGGTCCGACCTCGCGCCCCTCTCGGGCAGACGACTGCGTCGACGAACTCGAGATCGTTGTCAAGGACGGCGGAATTCCGCTTCCGCTGTCGACGTCGGCGCGGCTGTACGTGACCTTTGACTGTGACGACGTCGACCTTGACCGAAGGAAGACCTCTTCCTCGAGATTGGACCTAGAGGATCGTTGGCGTTTCAGCTTCTATTTTATTACGATCACTGTTGCGTTGGTGTTTCTAGTCCTCCTCCTGCTTGTGATCGTCGCAAGGGTGGGATTCAGGGCCAATCGAGTGGACACGCTGACGAGGCGGACGAAGGGCGGGCCGAGGGCGGTGAGGTTACAGGGTGATCTACTAGGTCCAGTCGATGGAGGTTCTGTGGACAGGTTATCCGGGATGATTATTGGAGGGAGAGGACAGGAAGTGGCTTCGTCGAGTCTCGAGGTATTTGCCATTACAGCTGCTGATCTTTGATGATGATTATGAAAGCGTGATGACGATGATGATGATGATCGTGGTGATGATGATGATGATGATGATGATGATGATGGTGATGTCAGCGACAAAGTACAGTCAATTAGACGCCATGATGATGAAATTATGATGCTGGTGGTGACTATGAACCTCAGGCTATTAAACTTTTTATGATAATAGCGATGATGATGATGATGATGAGGATTGCGATAGCAATGAAAATGATGACGATGTTTACAATTATTCATATTGATGATCGTGTCGATGATGATGACGATAGTGACGATGCTGCTGTTGCTGCTGCTGTTGCTGCTGCTGATGATGCTGATGATGATGGTGATGACGACGATGATTGCGATTATGATGGTGATAATGATTTTGATGGCGACGATGACGATGATGATGACGACGACGACGATGATGATGACGACGACGATGATGATGACGACGACGATGATGATGACGACGACGATGATGATGACGACGACGATGATGGAACTTGGTCTCCGTGGAGACTAATTCCTAAGCGTATTTTCCTTCCTTTGTTTCCAGTTGGATTACAAGAGGGAAAACGAGAACAACGACCAAAGACGACCCGAGCAAGAGGTTTATTCAACTCATCCAAATCATCTCAGCTTTCGGAAATTTTTGTAGCGCTTCTTTAAATTTCGATTGCACTCCTAGAATGTCCTACATGTAGAATGTCGCAGAATTGCATTGATGTGGCCCGGTAGCGCAGTGGATAACACGCTGGCGTATAGAGTGCGAGAGGTTGCGAGTTCGAGCCCCCTTTGGGCGGACATGCTTTGTAGGCTGCTATTAGCGCCGTGTAGCCTAATTGCAAAGCTGTGTGGCAGTGTGTGTATACTGTCAGTAGTTAAGTTTAATTAAGATTACTGCATAACTTGTGCATGTAAAGCGCAGTGCGTCTTGCAGGCGTTTAATTAAAGAAAGAGACTATTGTTATTAATATATAATAATTCATTTGTTCATTCAGTGCATATAGACATCGCCTGCTCAAGATACTGTTAGATGCTCAGTAATAATTCCATAACGAACGCAAACATTCTATCAGTGCCTGTTACGACCTTCGGGAGGGTCCCTCTGTAGCGGGATGCGATATTTGTTATGCGGAGTGTGGTCGTTGAGCGGGAGGACGACTCCCAAATGCCGAGGTCGAGAAATAAAGTCGTTGACGCTTTGACATTCGTGACAAGCATAATGGACCAATCTTCCCGGTTTCGACTCTGTTACTGCGGCGCCATATAAATGTGCAATTTTTATATCATTTATAGGGTTTCTGCATTAGTCTGGCGCTGCATGGAGGGTCCTGCTCCCGTGTACATGTACCTACAGGAGCTCTGCTGTCCCACCTCTGGGGTCCAGCGGCGATCTGACCCCCCTCCCGATCAGCTGATCAAGCTGAACTCTTGACCCCTCGTTCTCGAACTGCTATAATGCAGCGACGCTCTTTCTCAGTGGCTGGCCCTAGAATCTGGAATGGGCTCCCTGTTGCTCTCCGTCTGGTGCCTAGTAGTCACACCACTATGTTTCTTACTCACTTAAAACTGCCTTATTTAACCGTTGTTGGACTGGGAGCGCTTCTGAGTAGATTACCTTGAAGGTGCGCTATATCAAAAGTCAATAATACTAATAATAGTTTATATCGTACTTTGTGTCATGTTCATTACTCAAGTAGGAATCAGTTTTTTGATCAAGCGCTGCATAAATGTGCGCCTACGATTATATATTTACGAGTCATACCGAGACTTGCTGCCGCTATTTCCTCGTTCCTTGCGTAATATAGGTCACACGCTCATCTGCAACTTACTAACTTGCTAAAATCTTGACTGCAGGGCAATGAATCAGACGATTCGGATGCTGGCGACAGGGACACAGACAGCGGATGTGTCGACGTTTCTTCCGTTTAGAGATCAATGGCGGATCTCTGGTATTATACACAGCTTCTGTATGCAACTGTCGTTTCTCCATCACGGTAAGCACATTTAGCGATTAGACCTACTTTTCATCTTAGATGCATCTTACATAGAAGTCATGGTGTGTGTGTGTGTGCCTGGTGTGTGTGAGTACCTCTAGATGTATCTGTGAAGATCGTCAGTGTGTTGGTATTGTGACGCGCGGGGACGCCGCCTGTCCTACCGTTTCCACCCCCAAATTAATGGGCTCTACTGTTGCGCGCCCCCTTAAGCGCGGTTGAGGAAAGCCGGGTCTTATAAGGTCAAGGGTTTTGGTGTCAATGGAAGCGGGTTCGAATCCTAACCTAGGGTGTGAGCTTCTCTGGTGACCAAATTCCTCAGGATGGGCCGATATTGGACATATGTCAGCGGTGGCTGTTAAGCTCACAACAGCCCCACTAAATGGGTGCTTATCTGGGTTCGATTCCTCAACTTTTCCCCAAGCTCCATCACCCACTTTACCTTCAGCTACCGACTTCACCATTGTTTCACATTCTTTCTGGCGGGAACTTAATTGGGCTTGCTGCATGGAAACTAGATTCAGCTCTTCGGCTAGACCGACTAAAATGCTACTCTGGCGCTCCATAAACTGTTCTATTGTAGTCATTTGTTTCTGTAATACAGCAGGGTCTAAGTCATCAGTATTGTCTGTAGTCCCCAACTCAAGGGTTTCTCTCAGACATATCTCATCTTCCTCTTGTCCTGTCCCTAAGACACTGTCCGTTTCCCTGTCGGAGTCCATTATAATTCGATAGCAGAAATCACTTCACAGTTCTCTATTTAAGTTTCATTTATTGTAGAATCAATCAAGCGACTGTCTGTCGTTCATTAGCAATTATTTACACAGCCGATAAAATAGAAACAATATTAAAGATTCACTATTAAGGCCTTCCTAAAACGCCTATGTCTCTTGATTAGCTTAAGTTTTATCAGATCAGTTCACAGACTGACTATTTCACACCTATCCGATCAGTTCACAGACTGAATACACCACAACTAATATTTACACCAAAATAGCGATACAAGTTTTATCTAATTACACTTAGTTCAGGTTCGAGCTCTATAGATTAGGTTGCCTATACTTCCCTGTTCCCTTTGATATTTTAGGACAGCCGATCCACCGTTTTCCGTCCTGTAGAAAGTTATTGAGTCGTCGGCCGATGCCAGAATTTCTCCGTAGGAAGCGTATTATTAATTTAATTGTTGCCGGAAATCTTCGTAATTACACATCGATTCACAAGACATCGGAAGAACCTCGTCTTCTACCTGAGAAACTTGCCAGAATCGAAAATACCATCAATTTTACCACGATTCACGATTTCCACCAGCATAGGTCTTACTCGATTCAATTCTGCTGCCCGACTGAAGGTTTGCGCGTTAATTTGCCGCAAGAGAGCGCTTCTTGGCGCCTAAAACATAGCGTGATGTCTAACCAATCAAAAATCGCACGTGGCGGAAAGTTCCATTGAAAAATGCATGGGAAGCTAAATATAGCGATGACCGCATCGATCAGTGCTAAGCATAGCACCCATGAATTCGTAATAGAAATAGCGGCCTTACTTAAGTAAATAAGTAAGGTAGCTTGTAGCAACCTGGTTCGCTACACCCCCCACAACTTACTCTTAAATTTACCAGTACCCTGGTAAATTTAATAATACTTCGGAGCTCGAACCGGATACATAGTACTTGTATATCATCTAGCATGCTACAGCTCACAATGTCTCAGAAGTTGCATCAATTGGCATACAAATTTGTACAATGACTGATTATTAGTCAGTCATAAGGGTTCACATATGCCCAACAACAGCTCTTAACTAACCGAGGTCTTCACACTGACCAACAAAGTCTTACTAATCTCCTCATTCACATAAACTGTCACAGTTTTTATCATTAATACCTGCCATCAGATTACATACATCATATAGCAATAATATCTCGGAAAGGTAAAACATAGCAATGCAGGAGATAGCATTTCCAAGACAACTCAGTAACACAATTGTATAGTCCACATAAAATAACCAATTGAAATCATATCTTCATTTCACGACTAGTGTTATATGCTAGATCCCTCGATACTAAATTATAGGAGCCTGGTACATCTAAGCGGTAACATCACTGCCTACAACCAACTCAGTAGCGTTAAACGAGGAATGGCCAGAACCATGCGGCCTTCTTAATAGTAAACAGCGTTGTAACTATCGTTTCTACCTTCCACCACTCCTGACCAACAGGGTCCAGCAGGTCAGTTAGTGACGCGAGGAACACTTCCTCGAGAAGGGGACCCGAATGAGATAGGTAGCGATGGGACACCTCCATAGCCAAGGCCCATGTTCGGAAAGTCCAAAGACTGTCTTCTTTCCATGGAGTTAGTGCAAGCCCGTTTAACGTAACCCCATTAATTACACATAGTTACAATCACTTAGCTTAACTACTTTTAGCAATTATCCACAATGAAACTTAACTACACACTACTTCCAGCAATTGCACGGAACCCTAGCGAGAGAAAGTCCTCTTAACACATGTAGTCATGTTCCGGCGCCAAATCTTATATTAATCCGTTATTACATTTTTATACAGCAGTGGCATTATTAGAATTTCACATATAATAATTACAATCAACAAGAATCGCTATAGAAGAATCAATACCTTACACAATTTTATGGTTATGATACTATACTAAATCTCAGGTACACAAGAGTCTGAGGCCATAATCCATTTAAACTTGTCATCAAAAGCCACAAAATGGGAAATGCATCTTCAAGCACACTCAGTCGCTCTCATACATTCTACCTTACTCTATCTCTTAGACAATGTTTGATATCCACAAACCATCTTTTCTACTGCAATCCGAAACCAAGGTTCACCCATTCCCCAAGCCAAACATATACAGCAACTTAAAACTTAAGCTGTGTTTTACAGGCATGCATTCCTTTTACAACAAGCCACTGTTACAGAGATGAAGCAACGTCAGATCATAAACCTAGGCTACTAATAATGCATACCAACATGCACACGTTTCAACATTACATCAAGGCTTAGCTACCTGGATCGAAGAAGGAATTACTGCTCAGCTAAGCATACCCAAGGCATAAAGGATTTATTCCCATATCCTATACTAGTCTATTACATTACAATCCTTGCAGGAAGTAGTCTAAGACTGTACGAATTCATTTCGTCACTAATCCACAGGCACAGCTTCACCATTGCATGCAATCTCCACTGCCTGCTACAGTGATTCTGCCTCTAAGTCTATAATCCAACTTACTCACTAACTCTCAGGGCGATGCTTACAATTCGGTGCGCTACTCAACCTTACTACACAATCTAGCACCACATCATCACCAAGTTACTCATTCATCCAATCACACAAGGCTATCCTTCAATCACCACGCAGAATGCTAATTACTTCTACCATAGCATATTATAATCATAACTTTTTAACTTGCAATCATTATTATGCAATTGACATACAGTACAACTTCTGCCCTTCTTCGTGGCAACAAGAAGCAATTCAAATATTTAAACTGAGTTTAAAACTACCCTTTTTATTTCAAACTAAAGGACTACTCTTTAAGCATTACGCTGGAGCCAATACTTGCTAAATGCCCTTGTAGCATCACATCACTCTACATTACTTCCTTGTAACTGCTACTACACACTTACTGTAAACATTTTCACATAGTTATAGCCAACTAGCTTACATCAGAAAGCACAGCATTTATGCACAAGAAAATAAAACAATGTATTCCCACATCACATAGTTACATATAATCAAAAAGCAAATAAAACAGAGAAGATTCTATTCTCCCATCGCTTACTCTCGTCGCCATTACACGACCTGGAGGGATTCTACACAAGACAAGTACAAGTAGCTTTACCTGGTTATCTCTTATTTATCTTATTTCTTTATTATTCATCTCATCTACATAGTTACTTTTATCATCAGAGGACACACATGTAATCTGTAACACTTAAGTTACACTTCACACGAATAAAACTATGCTTTCTCACTTAACATATATCATCATATTACACTTCATTACTGTAATCAACTTTCACATTTTTACACAGTAAGAAAGCACAATATATCAACGCACATTAAAAGAAAAATGCAAACCTACATCTCAAGGCCACATATAATATCATCAAAAACACAACTAAAGCAGAGAAGACTCTATTCTCTATTCACCTACTTGTCGCCATTACGCGACAGGACCACCCTATCATATCACATTACATCACATTACGCTTGCCACAGTCTCGCCAGCATTGCGAGTCTGTTTCCTCCGGTGAGTTTGATCCTCTGGTCGACACCAGACTTCTGAGAGCGAGCAACATTTCGGAGTGACACCGACTCTTTCACTCGCACTGATTCGACAGATGGCGTCACTGGAGGAAGGCAAGTTCCACCCCGGAAGGAAGTATTGGGATCGACCCCAGGATGCACATCCGGTTGGCGTAGGATTCGGGCTGCCACCTCAGCAGGGCAGAGATTTTCGAAGCGGCTGGACTCGGCAGAATTCTTTTCTGGAACCACAGTTTCTGATTCGACGGTTGCTGTCTGCACGGCACCGATTTCTTGTACGATTTCCATCTCTGGTAGCACTGTTCGAATTTCGACATTCGATTTACTGTTCGTTTCAATGTTCAGGGAATTTTGCAGGTCACAGACAGTTTGTTTTGCTCGCTGACTCTGCTTCAGACTGTTTCTGCAAAACACGTTCAGCTGAAGATTTCGCACAAGGATCCATCCTTTCCCTACATGCCACAGGACAGCTTCCTTCACCATCCAGGAGAGACCGAGAATGAGCTCAGTGACCTGTTTGGTCACTAGGCAAGGAATTTCGACATTCGTTTCACCGTTCGGAGAGTTTTGCATGTTTCGAAAAGTTCGTTTTGCTCGGTGACACTGTTTCGCACTTCTTCTGCAAAGATCGTTCGGCCGACAGTTCAAACGAGATTTTACTTTCTCGCTCGACAGATCAGCAGCTGAGTTCTGAACTTTCTCAGCGGCTTCTTTCTTTTCCGTGTTTGTTGATGGAGTTGCAGTACCACCAGTTGACGCTCGATTTTTAGCTGCAACTTCTTCTGCTGGGAAAGAAAGACTGACTGTCTTCCCTTCAGTTGTTTGCAGACAGTGACCTTGACCGTTCTCTTGACAGTTCAGTCTGGCTAAGCTGAATATTTCTGACGATGAATTCAGCTTCATGACGTTGACAGAATTTTTCATGACTGTGCGCGTCATGGGCCACGGTTGCATCTGGATCGGAAGAGAAACTGCTTCCGCGTAGACAAGGAAGACTGGAGCAGGTTGAACCATCTTCTGACTGCAGTGCGCATACATGGGCTGACTGTTAGCCCCATGTACGTATTCGTAGCTGTGCGTGACTCGAGTTTCCGACGACAGAGACACCGCAGACATGATCGGTCGACTCAGAGCAGATGTGTACGCGAACATCTGAGGAGCAGACACGAAGCTTGGAAGGATTCTTCCGGGTTCTGTTTTCGACTCGCAGAACATGACATCCGAAAAAGCCGAGGTGACTGACGCGGTCACTTGTGACAGCGGATTACTCGGTGACCGGAATTTTTCTGCTTCAGGAACCGACGAGGGGGAAAAGGTGGCAGCCCGATGAATAGCGGTCGCTGGCTGGCGAGGATGTGCATCCCATGTTCCCACGTGGTCGTCGCTCAGCAACGAAGAATCCCCCGATTTTCCATCTGAAACTACAAGTCTAGGATTAGCACAAATTCTACCCTCGTTTTGTTCTACCCTTAACGCTTTTGGTTCGAGTTCAACTCTATGTAGGGATCGCACATCAGTGATTTCTGAATCATCGTTTTCAGATTTATTTTCGATTCCCATTCTAACTAATTTATCTTGTTTTCGACGCATGTAATTTCCAAAGTCAAAATCTCTATACAAAACATTTGTATCATAATAATGCATTGTTTGACTATGCAACATGTCAGTCGTATTTGCACCTTGACCTTGACCTTGTAAATCATTTACCTTTTGACCTTGTAAGTCATTTACCTTTTGACCTTGACCTTGTAAATCCCTTGGTCTAGCACCAAAGTATTTCATCTGTGCCTCCTTTCCTCTTGGATCATCTTGTGAAAAATTTTCTTTTCCATTTTCCACTTCTTCCCATAAATCTTCTGCTCTACTAAATCTGGGATCCATTATTATTTTACCCTCTGATCCATGACCTTTTATAGCTTCACCCCACTTGCTGGAACCAATTGTGACGCGCGGGGACGCCGCCTGTCCTACCGTTTCCACCCCCAAATTAATGGGCTCTACTGTTGCGCGCCCCCTTAAGCGCGGTTGAGGAAAGCCGGGTCTTAGGTCAAGGGTTTTGGTGTCAATGGAAGCGGGTTCGAATCCTAACCTAGGGTGTGAGCTTCTCTGGTGACCAAATTCCTCAGGATGGGCCGATATTGGACATATGTCAGCGGTGGCTGTTAAGCTCACAACAGCCCCACTAAATGGGTGCTTATCTGGGTTCGATTCCTCAACTTTTCCCCAAGCTCCATCACCCACTTTACCTTCAGCTACCGACTTCACCATTGTTTCACATTCTTTCTGGCGGGAACTTAATTGGGCTTGCTGCATGGAAACTAGATTCAGCTCTTCGGCTAGACCGACTAAAATGCTACTCTGGCGCTCCATAAACTGTTCTATTGTAGTCATTTGTTTCTGTAATACAGCAGGGTCTAAGTCATCAGTATTGTCTGTAGTCCCCAACTCAAGGGTTTCTCTCAGACATATCTCATCTTCCTCTTGTCCTGTCCCTAAGACACTGTCCGTTTCCCTGTCGGAGTCCATTATAATTCGATAGCAGAAATCACTTCACAGTTCTCTATTTAAGTTTCATTTATTGTAGAATCAATCAAGCGACTGTCTGTCGTTCATTAGCAATTATTTACACAGCCGATAAAATAGAAACAATATTAAAGATTCACTATTAAGGCCTTCCTAAAACGCCTATGTCTCTTGATTAGCTTAAGTTTTATCAGATCAGTTCACAGACTGACTATTTCACACCTATCCGATCAGTTCACAGACTGAATACACCACAACTAATATTTACACCAAAATAGCGATACAAGTTTTATCTAATTACACTTAGTTCAGGTTCGAGCTCTATAGATTAGGTTGCCTATACTTCCCTGTTCCCTTTGATATTTTAGGACAGCCGATCCACCGTTTTCCGTCCTGTAGAAAGTTATTGAGTCGTCGGCCGATGCCAGAATTTCTCCGTAGGAAGCGTATTATTAATTTAATTGTTGCCGGAAATCTTCGTAATTACACATCGATTCACAAGACATCGGAAGAACCTCGTCTTCTACCTGAGAAACTTGCCAGAATCGAAAATACCATCAATTTTACCACGATTCACGATTTCCACCAGCATAGGTCTTACTCGATTCAATTCTGCTGCCCGACTGAAGGTTTGCGCGTTAATTTGCCGCAAGAGAGCGCTTCTTGGCGCCTAAAACATAGCGTGATGTCTAACCAATCAAAAATCGCACGTGGCGGAAAGTTCCATTGAAAAATGCATGGGAAGCTAAATATAGCGATGACCGCATCGATCAGTGCTAAGCATAGCACCCATGAATTCGTAATAGAAATAGCGGCCTTACTTAAGTAAATAAGTAAGGTAGCTTGTAGCAACCTGGTTCGCTACAGTATGTCTGTCCGTGTGTACGTGTAGGTAGCCTATCTATGTCCTGGTGATAAAATACGTATACATGATCATCAGCGTCTTGCACAGCTACCAAACACTTGAATTCAACTCCTGTTAAAGCTTATGATCAACTGTTCGTACTATAAATTGTGTTCACACTGCGATGTGTAAATTTAAAATTGGACGAAGATATTTATTATCATCATCAACAACAAAATTATCAACAGCAGCACCATAATCATCGTCATCGTCGTTATCATCGTTATTAACAATAACAACATCGTCATCATCACCGTAATCATCATGGTCTCTTCCGCAATAGCATCAGTACAACAATAGCATCCACACCAGGAACACCAACAACAACAATCCCAACAATGGCTCCTGCAACAAAAGACCTCTGAATAATCATCACTGTTAGTTTCATGTTCTCGTCATCTTTATATGTATTTTGTTTTAGATACCAACTTTTGGATCGTAGGCAATACCACCAAAAGGACAAAACATGAACAAATCTTTTACAACTTTTTAAATATCTGTTGTACAGACTGCTAACTGTTTCTATGTTGTACCCGTTTAAAATGCTGTTGTCTGTCGATAAAATCCATATCGGAAATTGTTTATAAAACCGTTCAGATTTCGTACAACGTTAAGGCCAGCAAAATCAAAAGATGCATTAGTTATCAGGGTCAACTCTGTATCAACTCTATCTCAACTTTTAAGTTTTAAGTAGTGTTGAATGATGGTGTTCTTTTAAACTATTGGAAATACTCACATTGTAATGATGTCGACTTGAGTAGGCTACAGAGTATTTGCAAGTCATCTGCCGCTGTTTCATGTCAGAATGTTGGACAAAGCAGGGGTGAGTACTAGGCCACATATTGACAATCACGTAGATTTGTAAATGTCTACATCTCTCTATGATCTCGACCCTGCACGGTTTTCAATAATTATAGGTTATGGGGATGTGATCCCTCACTACCGATACCCGTTTGAATGATTAAGCTTATATACCACACCATTTGAGGTCCCTCATATACGGACCGTCCTAGCCCGAGATTTAAATCAACAAATTCAGCCACGGTGGCTTAAAATTAAACGTCGTGGACATCATCTAATTGGGCAGCGCTAGTTAAGTAGATCTATCTCGTACAATAAGCATATAAAATTTGTATTATACTATGGCAGTGCCAGTCCCAAGACTGTAGAAAGGAGGAGGGCGACTCTAATCGTCCTTAATATGACAGTGTCGTCGTTAAACAGCAAGAATAACCATACGGTTTATTTATTGAAACGTGTTCAGTGCGATTACATTTCACTATTTACCTTTTGAGGATGACAAATCTGGAGGTTAAGATTAAAAGTGACGTTAAGGATGTGGTCAGCTTTTTCTAATCTTTGTCAGAATAGGTCTAAGAGACAAATATGCAAGCACACATAGTAGGCCTGTGTGCGTATACTGGCTGTATCCGAGTCCCGTGAATAAAATGTTGACCACTCATATCTTGCCACGATTCAGTTACATCCTCTCATGAACTCGATCATGCTACATGAATAAAGGTATCCAGATACATACAATACATGTATACATGTGTGCGATACTTAATATATTTACGTACATACATTATGCACACACATGTATACATACGTACATCATACATACATTCATACATATCTACAACCATGAATGCATACATGTACATTCGCCCAAAACATACATGCATAAATACATATACATGCATGCATGTGTACATGCACACAGGCATACACACAAACACATACATACATACATACATACATACATACATACATGCATACATACATACATACATACATACATACATACATACATACATACATACATACATACATACATAAATACATACATACATACATACACACTTGCACAGCCGTACACATGCGGACGGTAGGTGCTTTCATGCACAAATGCTTAGAATACATGCATACATATACGAATGCATACACAGTTACAAAAACATATGCACAAAGGTGCATACCCACGCATGCAAACGCACATACATGCATCTAGATAGCAACACATGCTAACTGCATGCTTACATCAACCAGGCATTTCTGCTGCAGCGATTCAAATCATGCAAGCGCTGAAACCTCCTCGGGATTCGAACAGGTGTCCTGTGGGTGCGGACGCCAACTCACATCCACTTAACCACTCACTAGACTGAACCACCTGTAAGCGATTCCAGGTGATGTCTGCTGCTGCAGCTGAGCTTACCTGTGTTTATGCGTAGACTGATTGACGCCGTATACTGCAGTTGTGGTCGTCTTAAACAAGACAGAAAGGTTAGCACTAATAAACCGCCCGAAAACATTCCTAACGCAGCCTCTGTATGCATGTCAGGTGGCCCTGTTTAATGTCTAGTTATGGAAGCTTAATAATAATGTGTCCTTTTGTGAGCCACTGATGTTCACTCAAATGAAGGTGTATATAATTGGTTGATCGTACACACTGAGTCTTGTCTCGCCTAAAACAACAAGAGGAACTTATGAGCTTTGTTGTTGTTTGCTTAAAATGAATCTACCAGATTCTGATTTTTTAGCGAAATCATATGTTTTTGAAATTATCTCTTAAACAATATTTGCATGACGCATATGATTTAATATTATTTTTGAGATTATCATAAAGTTGTATTTAATCTAAGCATATTAAAAAATTACTTTTGATATGATCATGTTATCTAAGCATATTTTAAAATTCGCTTTTGAAATGATCATGAAGTCCTATGTTATCTAGACGCAATTATGTCCTGAAGCCATTTCTAAAATGATCACGAACTTGTTTGCGATCTAAGCCTGTTAATTAAATAATTTTGGATATGATCATGAAGTCGTGTGTAATGTAAACATAATTATTAATTATGTCTTGAAATGATTTTTGAGACGATCAAAAAATTATATATAGCTGCCTTGAATAATTATTGGTCGCCTGTAAACAGTTGACGTGGTAATCCAAGCTCTAACTGCTCTATTTGCCCTTTAGATATCCCTGTCCAGTGGCTTTTTTGTAGGGGGGTTGGGTTTTTTATGGCCTGGCCGGATGCCCTTTCTGACACCATCCCAACAGTATTACAGTAAATAAAAAGGTAATAAAGTGACAAAGGGAATAAAGTAAGAAAAACAATTGCTACTACAAGCAATTGTTTTGCTTTTTCTTATTTAAGTGGATAAATAACCTTTAAAAAACTTTTTCCCTAAGTCAATGGGGGGTTTAATCCCCGAGACCCCCTTGTCTACGCCACTGTCCCTGTCCATCGGTTGGCGTCTTTTGCGCTAGATAACGGCTCTATAAAAGTGATCGATCATTAGAACTTGTTATTTTCCCTCGAAGTAGGCTTGCTAATCTATTCAGTAGACTATTGCAAAAATTAGGTGAGCCACATATATTATATTATTACAGAGTGCGCGATATTCTGTGTCTAGCGTTGATTATGTTTATTAATAGATGACGTGAGCACGTTAAGTTGGGCCTAACTAAGTAAGCCTAAGTATTTTTATTGCTCCACTTGTAAACGCACAATGGAACATAGAACATCTTTATGATACATCGAAGTAATAATTGGCAATAAAACCGTACAAATTAAATAACAAGTTTTATTTTTTTTTAAACTCCTCATTCTCTTCCTGAAGTTATCGAAAGAAAGATACGGAACCCCGTAGTTCCAAGTGCAGCGAATTCCAGACCGTTGAACCATTTGCACCGTTTACTTTACATTACAGTCAGAATGTGTCTGGAGACCAGATACAAAACACGTTCTTGTGAGCTTCATCCACAGTAGAATCTGCTATCAACAGATATCGTTTAACTATGTACACAGACCGTCTTCAGCGAATCAGAACGTGTTTAGCCACGAGGCAATTTATGTTCCGTATATACTCAATACCTTTGGGTTACGTCAGAGATCGGTTTTTAACGGTATATGTGTATGCACACCTCGTCGAACCGGTGAAACATTTACGGCCTTTGTTTACAGGCACCTGACGAATACCAGATGCTAGTATTTGTATTATTATGGAATCATCGCCCGTCGATTATTTTTGTACGTCTGTCTGGCCGGTAGTCTAAATCTCTCGCTGCTTACAAAAAACGAGTTTTGAGGCATTCTATGCTGTTCTACTTGTTGATGAGTAGACCACAGTGAAGGACTTCGTATATCAATGATATCAGAGAGGAGCCGAAGAATTCAGACGTCGTAAAATCTGCGGAGATTTGTCGGTCGCTGAAATCTCACTTCGGAGATTATGGTGTTGGAGGAAAAATCGGAACTCGAAAATATTCTCCTGGGCTTCGAAGAGAGTTAAAACATCCGTGACAAAAAAAATTAATATTGTCATGGGCGCCCGCAGAAGTTTTTGCAGAGGGGGGGGCAAAATTTCACGATGAGCCCTAGTCAGTAGTCACGGTTAAATTTTTTAGTAGCATAGCTTGAAAAGATGCAAAGCTGGAAATTAAGAATGTGGGTATTTTTCAAAGGGGTTTCTTATGCAAATTTCTGTTTAATTTTGTGTATAATGTTTAATACGAATAGTTTCCTTAGAAATTTGTTACAAATCGAAAAGTAGATGCTAAAAAGTAGCTTCCTAAAGGTGTGTTATATAAGTCCATAGAATGAAAAAATGAAAAAATGAACGAAAAATAGGTGTCGGTTTTCAAGGGGCAAGTGCTACTCTAGCTGCTTCTAAAACGCCACTCGAAAGCCAATCGCAGGACACCAGCGTTTTTACATGTGCTGCATCGATCCAGAAGCCTATTCCAAAGAGTAGTCAGAAAGAGGTCCGAGTCTGGTAACCAGAGGGTCAGAGTAACCGTTAATGCGTGTGTCGTTTAGTAAGGTGGATGATCAGATGAGTGTGGGTATCGATTCTTTTGAACAGATCTCTTTGTCAGTTTTGGATGTAAAATCCTGAGGCGTGATAACCAGAGCCAAGTTTATCTACAGTTTGACCTCCCTGGATTCTGTACTGGCAGCTTGCAAAATGAAAAAATGGTGACTGGCTTATAGCAGACTTGGTTTATATAATTACAATGCTGGTGAATAAGCAGAGCTTCCTGATGTAATTTCAGTGTACTTTGAGAAATTTTCAAATTTTTGCATTAGTAGGCTATTTAATTTTTTGCAGTTGTGATTATTTGCACTACAGCAGAATTCCACTCAAGTAGGCCATAATCGATAGGCCTGCTGTATGCATGGGCGCTCGCAGGAGGGTTGAAAGCCAGTGGTCATTGTTACAGTTTTTAGAAAGAGCTTGAACGTGCAAGGCAGAAAGTTATAAGAGCATGTTTATTTCTATAGACATCTCTAAATGTAGATTGCTGACTTTCACTGTCTGTATTATTTGTATCATTGATGCATTAATGCAAAGAAATTTGTTAAAAATCCAAAAGTAGTAGTTAAAAGCATAGGCGTCAATTTTCCAGGGGGAAAGTGCCCCCTTGCCCTATGTGCGGGCGCACATGGTCGTCGCATTGCAGTCGGAAGGTTGCAGGTTCGAATCCACCTCAAGTCCCCGCGTAGGGACCTTGGGCAAGTCTTTCACTCGCAATTACTCGGCGCTTCGGCGTGAAACTTCGATGCAGTGTCCGCGCTGCAGTCTGGAGCACCTCTCAATAGAGTGCACAAACAAGCAAAGACATTGAGCAAGACCTTAACTCGCAATAATATTGCTCAGAGCCATCGAATCTCTGTTGTAGAATGGCTGTATGTGTGTGCATTCTGGCCTTTACAAAAACGATAATATCAAATGCATTTTGCAATGGTTTTGTGTAAAATCACAATCTGTTATTCTTCAGTAACCACATGCGAACAACAAAGATAGATCTATATATAGGCTAAATCATAATGTCAAACACAAACACTCTTGAGGCTGAGCTCGCAATAGGAGACTCCAAAAGGGAAATCCTGGTATAGGCCTACCGACAAAAATCCTAGGTGAAACGGAGACCCATTGGAAAAATTAATGCTTGACATGGTCTTACTCAACGAAACTCTAACCTAGTAGTAGGCTAATATAGAGTAAATATGTAGCCTAAGTAAATGTTGAATAAAGCAGTACAAAAGTCATTGCAACGTGTATCAGTCAAATATAGTTCGAATACTCATTTAAATTAAAAATTGCAATTTTAGCGTTCTTTAAAATCGATCAAGCGAAGATATTTAGGTTTGTCTGAACTTCTAGGTAGGCTATATAGGCCTATGTATTTTCGTTTAATGAGCAAAAACAGGTTGGCAAAGCGCAACCTGGTACATTGAGACAGACAAAAATTACATTGAAATAATAATATTAATGGGAACAATCAGATATTGGAATTGAATTGAATCGATAGTTATGCTTTAGGATTCGCGGACGTTTCGTCCAAGGACGATTCGTCACGGACTGTTCGTCATGGACTGTTCGTCAAGCGGACGATTCGTCAGAGGACGTTTCGTCCACGGACGATTCGTCATGCGGACGGTTCGTCAACGGACTGTTCGTCAACTAGTCAAAGTTGTGCATGAAAGACTATCTGTGTAGCGCCCTTCCTACATGGAGTGATTTTGTAAGCCAAAAAGTCATGCTGCTCCTACCTTTGCACTCCCTTTGTGGAAACAGTACGAATCGGCCGGTGACGAGATAACCAGAGCCACTAACATTGTAGAGGGGCGGCACCACGGGATGCAGTCGCTGTTCATGTGTAGTCACCCAAGTCTTTGGCTACTACTTAAGGGGTTGGACAGAGATTGCCAGAAACAAAAAGCTGCATACCTACAAGGAGTGTAATCATTTAGAGCTCAGTTATATAACTGACGAACAGTCCGGTGACGAACCGTCCGCATGACGAATCGTCCGTGGACGAAACGTCCTCTGACAAATCGTCCGCTTGACGAACAGGCCATGACGAACAGTCCGTGACGAATCGTCCTTGGACGAAACGTCCGCATACCATGCTTTAGTACTCTAATATGTTTGAAAAGAACTCTATAGACAAAGTTCTGGTCATCTTTGCTCGGAAGTTCAAAATTGTGCATACGGATCTTGAGACCTGGACGACGGTTGTTCTTTGGCGGGAAAAGACCTCGAAGTACGTGGAAGTCGTTTCTGACCACTGCATGCAACAGTCTATCCTTAGCCAAACCGACTCGCATTGCAACAGCTGTGGCACCTGAAGGGAGGTAACCCATACGCTGCTTCGCATACCCATCTGATGGCAGAGCATTCCACACCGCTGGATCCTGGCATATTCATTGAAAACATCTGATTTTTATTCTATAGTTGGTATACTTCGAGTGTAATGGTTGTGGATGGACGATCCCAGTTTAGAGTAAGCCTAATTGTTAAAAGTTAATGGCAACATTCTAATACGATAGTGACGATACATGGAGGTCAAGTTGAAGTTTGCTAATGTCGCCTATTGACAGGGCTGTACAGTGTACACGAGGATACGCGGGTATATTTACTAATAAAAGAGTTGCATTGGAAGGTTTGCGTTTAGCACACGCACGATGTGTATACGGACGTGTAAGGCGCCTTCTTTCCGATCAGTAGGCCTAATTTATTTACGTTGTCCGTGTTGATAATCACCGATTCTCGTAGCTGCCACGGTAAACGCATTGCGAGGCCGAAATTCTTCTTTTATTTACGTTTTATTTACGTGTTTATTTACGTTGTCCGTGTTGATAATCACCGATTCTCGTAGCTGCCACGGTAAACGCATTACGAGGCCGAAATTCTTCTGAAAATTATGCGATGACTAAAATAAAAATGGTCATCAGAAAATTCGATGACTGGAAAAAGGGTCGTAAGAAAATTTCGCCGAAAAGTCGATTGTTTTCGGCCGTCTCGTGTGTTCACCTCAAAATTTACCAGTACAACTTGCCTATGGACAATATGTGATCACATTTAGCAATGTTTTTGACATACGACTCCAAGGAATGCGAAGCACCGTAGGCCCTAATACAAGACAAGGTTTTGTTGTGGACCGAGACTAGCCTGGGAGTCGACATGGGAGTCGATCCCAATAACTCAGTCGACTTGGCCATCCTAAGTCGGACATAATTTTACAAGCTTAGGTAATGTAATATAAATTAGTTACGATACGCAAGAACAATATTACACCATATAGGGCCTAGGCTACACCTTGTAGGATAGCTACGTTTAAGCCACCTGCAAGATGTGATTGGTCTATGTAGTTGAGGGAGATTAGCTACAAGTCACTAATTCCTTACCAAAAACGCGACTAAGTTAACCTGTACCAAGAAAACGAATAAACTGAGAGGATAATTTGGATTTAGTTTCTTTGGAATTTAGAGAGGGGGAGAGGGGGAGAGCGAGAGCGAGAGAGAGACAGACAGACAGACAGTTGAAATTTGGGAGTAGAGAAGTTCACACCATGATTGAATTTTCCCTCAGTAAAAATCGCGAGGTGCTGCAGCCTATGCATGTAAACGCGTACCATTCCCCACCCCCAAATTTAATGTGTTACAATTCTCTCCCAAACAGAAAAATCGATCGGTCTTGTATACAAACATAGTCTGACACAGGCCTACATGAAAATGGTGCGGTTGATATTGGTAAACGATAATGGTAAATTTTAAGTCGAACAGAAAGAAAGACTTGAAAAAGAGATTTTTGACCGAAAGACTAAAAAAGGTCATCTGTTTTTTCAGCAGCGACAATGGTATATTTTTCTGAGATTTTTACAGACCGACAGCAAATTCGCCCAAAACGGACGTTTTACTCGAAACACCAGAAACCCAGATTTCCACACACAGCCCCACCCCGCGCCCCCCATTACCCCACTCCGAAAGCGGGGACCAGATTAGACTCTGCCTAAGTGACGTCACAAATTTTACTAGAATAGGAAAGACAGACTTTCAAATTAACAATAGACCTATAAGCTGAAAGGTATGGTCAAAATAATAAGCACAAAAGCCATCTATTGGATATATACCCCTAATGATCTCATAACAACCAACATTCAGCATAGTTTTGGTTCACCGAATCGAAAACATTTGATAAATCACGGAAGATGCAAATAGAGTTGTCATTGCCATTTATGGCTTCAGATATCATATATCCATTGAACATGTAGCCTACAAGGAAAAGTAACGGCAGCGACTCAGCTTCTTAATCTTCCGTCCTTAAGCTTGCACTTTCAGTAGGCCTACTAATCGCCGCTCGACCCAAAAGGTCAGTTACCGTACATGTAGGCTTACTTTCAAAAGCTGGGACTACGTGATGCTAACTTTCTGATAAATTCTTTCCGATCAAATAATTCCCACGCTGGGTCTTGATTCGCAATATAATTCCCTTCATTTAAGTCGCACCTGTATTTGGTTTGGATTATAGGTATATTGATCATTGTGTCGTCAGGACATAAGTTAAGGTAAATATCAAAGATTGCAGAGTATTTGAAAGGAATCTTAGACTCCAAAGAAGTGTCATCATCGTCCAGTTCCAAGTACCGACCCAAATCATCAAGTTGCACTACTCGTTGTTTGAAAGATGGCATGAAGTAACATGGATAAACGTCATGCTGATAAAACTCACAGACGCAAAACGTGAGCCTCTCTACCAAAAAGGCCAGATTATTTTGCGCTATTTTATTTCCATCCTTCCATTCAAATCCCTCTTGGATATTTAGAGCCTCCATGCAAAAGAGAAGAGATGTTTTCAATTCGTAAGTAGCCTTTCGATTACTGTAAAGTATGAATTTGCAAACGATATATGCTGCCTTTATCGAAGATGAACTTTCTCTTATGATTCGACTCTCTAAAGGTGCAAACGAAATTTTGGCAAATGTGTCGGAAAAGACAGAATGAGGCATATGTGGATTGGAAGGATCAAAACGTGGTCGATCAAAGACCAATATACAACCGTCTGCATTCCCAGCTGTGTTTATTGAAAATGGCAGTTGGTCTTTTAAACACGATTCCTCCACATGAACACAAGCAACTACGTCAATTGATAAATCGACAAAAAGAAAACCACCCTCGCCATCTTCAATAGGATTAATCATCCTTAGATGGACGGTCTTACACAGACCAGCAGGTTTTGCGGATTCGATTTTTTCTCTATCTGTCAAGTTCCATTCGAAAAGATGTTCGTCTTGCCAGAAATTTGGATCATGCAAGACGTCTTCTAAAATAATCTGGAATCTAGAATTGACTTCGTCAGTTAGCAAACAGTGATCTAAGTTGAAGAAACAGTCAAACTTCCCATCACTCTGCCTCCCCTTTGCATTGCCACTTTTCCGTCTCAATTGAAAGTATCCATTTGGACCCAGTGGATGTGGAAATACGTCACAAAGCTGACTAAATTTAACCAGTTTGAAGTTAAAATCAAAGTCTGCTGAAATGACAACTTTTGTTTCTTCATCTGCACTTCCGACTAACATCGGTTGACACTCAAATCGCCCGTCTCGTTCGTTTATACCATCGGCCAAACGATCAATGAAGCGCTGAACAGGTGGTTTTAGTTGGCTTATTCTTCGTCTGTTGAGGCCAAAAAAGTCGTTTTCGATCCAAATCTTCCAAATTGCTTCTTCTGACGATTCGTCTGGACGACGTGATTGAGACTGTATTTTAATCATTTCAACTAGTTTTCTCTTCGATAATTCTGTCACATGAACCCTGCTGAGTACGCGCGTAATATATGTGGACGTGTGCAGCAACTTCTTTCCGATTGGTAAATACTTTGCGTTGTCTATGTTGATTTTCACCGATTCTCGTAGTTGTCTAAGATCTCGAGGTGTGTTTCCTTTTTTGTCTTTTATGCTTTCATCCGCTCCGTGCTGGATTAAACGCTCATACTGATAATCCGTTTCAGCGTAATGTAACGGAGTTTTTCCATACATATCAACTGCGTTGGCACTAGAAGTTATTTCCAATAAAACCCCCGTTAGGTCTAGAACGCGATGTACATTGCTTATGAAATATGGTGGCATGACAGCGTAGTGAAGAGGAGTTCTTCCTTTATCGTCAGTTGCATTGGCTGATTGCCGGAAATTCTCTGTGTTTAGGAGAATCCCATGAACCATTTGATCGAGTCTTGTAGGGTCTAGTATTCTTTTGGCTGCCGTCATAGGTCTGTCTTCAAGTGCGTATTTTGAAGCTTTGGAGATGATCAGTCGATGAAGTGGACCTCGACCTCTCTCGTCAACCCTTGCCACCTCGACTGGTGCTTCGTCCACTGATTCTACCGAGTTACGAATGGCACCGCGATCCTTAAGGGCTTTAAAGGTCTCCAAAGTAAGTTGCTTGGAAGACTTGACTGCCAAATCAAGCGGTGTACGTCCTTTGGAGTCAATAGCATTCACATTTAATTCTTTTACAGCCAACAATAATTCGACAATTTCATCCTTAAATTGAGTGGCTTTCTTATCAAAATTGAGGATTTCAATTGCTTCAGATGGATCCACTGTTTTCTCTCCCAATTTATTCTCCAGAAAATCTTCACGATGATTCATCATTCGTTTAAGAAACCCCTTGCAGAAGAAATGCCAATCACACCAGTTCCTATTTGGGTCATAGACAGCTGCGTGCAAAGCAGTAAATCCATGATAGTCACGCAGATTAACGGAAGCGTTATGGCTAAGCAGCAGCCGCATTACTGAGACATGATGTGATTCAGCCGCTATAATCAAAGCAGTTGCTCCATATTCGTCTCTTGCGTCAAGGTCGAGTTTCAATCCTGATTTCTGCTCCCAGTTAAACAAAGTTTCAATGACACGAGAGCAGCCATTCTGGGAAGCGATTATCAAAGGTGTCTGGCCATGAGCATTTCTCATGTTGACGTTTGCGCCTTTCTCCAATAGCAATTGCAGCACATAGTTTAGAGTTTTATTCTGCAAAAGTTGCCATCTGCATTTTTTGGCGAGATAATCGTCAAAGATATTTATACATTCCATTATGACATCGTGGAGAGGTGTATCCAAATCCTTGTCCTGGTAGTTTACATTAAATTTCTTCGAGCTCATAAGAATACGTGCAATATCTTTTATGCTCTTGCATTTTATCTCACGTTGTATATCGTAACATAGCACTTCCATAATATCGACAATGTTCTTGCTTTTCATTTCAGAGAGGAGTTTATATCGCTCATCCGTTTCCATGATACATGTAATTGTCGTGATCATGCAACGAAAGCTTTCTCCAAGATGTTGCTCTGAATATATGCATCGATCGCCACTGAGCAATAACTTAACCATTTTCGGTTGAGTCGATTTCACGGCGAGTTCGAGCGCAATGTCTCCAAGCGGTACACGTATTGTCTCCAGGGGCGCACATTTTTCTGTCCAAACTATTTCAGCAACGACGTGTCGACCATCGGATTTCGTGATTCCAATTGACACGAAACCTCTCTTATCCGAAAATTCCTTTGCATTTTCTTTATATTTCTGATCTTCTTTAGTTAATTTGCCAGAAATCCGACGACTGTGCTTCAAAATAACCTCAACAACTTTTATGTCACGCTTTGTGACAGCAGAGTGTAATGGTGTCTTATTAGAGATAAGCGATGTATCATAGGGGTTCACAATAAAAACACAAATTCCTCGGCGCAGTAACACATCCACGACAGCTGCATGACCATTCTTAGCCGCAAGATAAAACGGCGTTTTCAAGGTTTGTTTATTAACATCCACAGTAGCATTGTTGTCCAGTAAAATCTCAACAATCGAACTGTGACCGTATTGGCAGGCTAAATGAAGTGGAGTCTTCATCTTGTTGTCACACGCATCAACATTCGCTCCGTTCAATATCAAGTTCTCAACGATTTCTGCATGCTCCCTCGCAGCTGCAAGGTGGTCGTGGAGTGGTGTCTCTTGCAATGAGGAGACTGACTTGGTGCTCGAATAACGACTTAATGGATCTTTTAAGATTTCAAAATTACCATCCTGCGATGCGGAGTTGTGTGGAACGTGAACAACATCAGCTTTGTTTCTACTGGGATGCTTCGAAAGTTCCAATTCATCTGGAAGAATTTCATTTAGATCAAGTTTAAAACTCGAGAGTACTTTTCTTTTCTCTGATTGCGTGAACAAACTCTTTACCAAAGCGTTTCGGTCATTTCTTGCAGCAAGATGGAGAGCAGTTTCGCCATTCTTATTAACTGCGTTGATTCCACCGACATATTCTATTAGTGCGTTTGCAATTTCCGCGCAACCCATTTCAGCAGTGATAGGGAGAGAGGTGTGACATATGACAGAGGAAATTAAGCTTGTGACAGAGATGGTGACAGTATTTGTATCTGCGTTGCTTTTCAGCGATCCATGTGCAAATGTTAAGTGACCGTTTTCTGGAATTTTTGGAATCGTAGTCATGTCGAATGTTTTTCGCGAAGCAACACCTTCATTCTTATTCAGTAGCTTTTTTACAGTAGCATACATCTGCGAACGAATGTCTTTGTTTGGGTCCAGCTCATTCAGATCCACCGATGACTTCAGCAATGTTCTAACAGTCTTTGTGTCATGATCCTCTACTGCAAGGTAAAGCTGACTAAAGCCTTGTTCTCCATCGTTCTCACAGACTACCCCAATGTCTTCTTCTTTTACTGCTTCTTTTACTTTTTCCTTTTCATTCTCTTGTTCTACATGTATTTTCTCCTCCACCATGTCTTCCTCATCCTCCAGATTTATTTTATACAGCTCCTCAATTGCATGTGTGTATGAGTATTCAATTGAATCAGCACTCATCGTTTCATAATAATCAAAAAGTGGTGAAGTGGCATCAGATTCTGTTTGGCTGTTTTCTTCAGCAAACTGCTCTTCCATTGTTGATATCAGTTACGATTTCAATCATTCAATCAATCAATCAAAGTTTGTTATTCTGCAACCAGAGTATGCATGACAGGTTTACACATCTTGCTCATTGGGTACAAAAAAGGGGAGGTCCTAAAGGCATAAAATAATCACGCTATCTAGGGACACCAACTAATATATTGAGTTGACGATGTGAGGTGGCCATGACGAAGTCTTTGCAAAACCAACATAGTGATTGACAAAAGTGAAAAGTGATTTGCGTGACTTCAGACTCAAACAAAGTCTTTTCTTGTAAATTTGCAATCCATTTTTGTTCAGTTCAGCGCGCCATTCAGAAGATACAGATGTTGATCATATTATATGGACACGTGTTCTAGTTGCCATCTATCTGTGATAATGTATGCATGTGCATTAGCAAACTGAATACAGTGAATAGCTATATATACATCGATATGAAGTCCTAGAAGGAGAAGGATGATATGGATGATGCAGCGAATTTGAAGGGGGAAAAAGATAATGAGGTGAAATCGGAGAGAAGAAGAATGCGGCGAACAATTATCAGTGCTAAGTAGGCCTATTACATGTATAAGCATCCAACTTTTACACTCTACTCTATCAATACCACACTAACAGGTGCATGATTCAGAGATTCGATACAACTTTCGGTTGAGCTGTAACCTTCAGATGTCGTGTCAGGATGATCGCACATACATGCCTTACCTCATGAGGTGGCCATTCTTTGAGACTTATTTTTATTATCACTGCATCGCGTAAACCGGAGGGTTGCAAATTCGAATCCACCTAAAGTCGCCGTTTAGGGACCTTGAACAAGTCCTTCACTAGCAATTGATCGGACGCTTCGGCGTGAAACTCCGACGCAGTGTCCGCGCTTTAGTCGGGAGCGCCTCTGAGTAGAGATTGAAAAGGCGCTATAGAAATGGAGTAATAGATAAATAAATATTATTATAATGCGCGAAATACAAAATGGGCGTTGCCGCGTTGGTTAAGCCTGCATGATTCCTCAACGAATAGTATACGCTCACCTTCGCGAAGACTCTATACGCCACAGACGTAAATCAACAGAATTTAGTTTTATTCACCATCTTAGACGACCGTCCTCGTACACGCATACGGACGACAACTTGCTGCAACATTTGAAAGGAACACTGTATGTATTTAAATAAACTTGACAGCTTACTAATAATATCTGCATAATTGTAAGAGATACGCATCAGTGACTCTGTAACTTCTGTTACATTAAAGCATTCGAGAACTACAGAGAAAACCACACTCTGGGAATTTCCAGCAAAACAGCCAGCGGTGAATAGGCAAAAAAGATCGTACGCAGTAGGTGTCAGGGCTGTGTGAGTGTGTGCATACCAAAAAGGATTTTTAATAAAAATTACTGTAGGCTACCAATAATATTGCACCTTTTGCACAATCGACCGGTAACGATAACCGTTGACTCCAGAACACCACGGTAGTGTGTGCATACCAAAAAGGATTTTTAATAAAAATTACTGTAGGCTACCAATAATATTGCACCTTTTGCACAATCGACCGGTAACGATAACCGTTGACTCCAGAACACCACGACTCTTCTGAAAGTTTCTTGAAGCCTGAAGGATTGCACTTACCTAGGAAGATTAAAAGTCTAATAAAAATAATAATAGGCCTAATAATAACACGCATGACGCATGCTCTTGTAAACGTGGCACAATGGTCTCAGTCAAAGGCTCGCTTGGAATGACTTGCTCAATGCTCACTGCATAGGCTTCGGTAGACAAGCTAGATATTCTTCAATAAACGACATTGTGCTTCGTGACCTCATCATGGCAGGCATGTATATTGTATACCGTCGATCAAAGAGCCAGCTTCCCCCCACCCGTATGGATGGGAAAGACCTGATGGTAAAGTCCTCATTCCATGGAAAAGTGGGCGTATGGGATGACACCATTGTCGACAGTCTAACACCATCGTACCTGGCTGAGATTTCTGCAATGTCGAGTGGAGCTAGGTTACAGAATTAGCCGCTGATAGAAATAAGCATAATACTCGGGCTTCAGACGAAACTTGTCAGTATATAAGCCTATACCATACCAGTAAAGAGCGGCCTACTTTCATGCACTGATTTTAATTAGATGCCGTGGAGCACCAGGATCAGTGGCGTGGGCAAGGGGGGTTTCGGGGTTAACCCCCCCATTGGGAAAAAGGTTTTTAAGATTATTTATCCATTTAAATAAGAAAAATAGCAAAAAAACAGGGTGTCCGGACATAAAACCACCCCATATGAATTCCTGGCTACGTCACTGGCCACGATGTTTAGGCCTACTTCGTCAAGAGTGTCATTTATAAGGTTAAAGCTAGCTTGCTCGTCTGTTCGATGCGACCGACTAATTTTCCATATAGCCGCAATAATAGGGTCTATGACCTCGACTCAACTCATTTTCACTGAATTAATTAAGATAGATCTACATGGTCATCGATGCCCGTTTTAATGTGCGCCACGCCATTTAACAGTCACTTGAAATGTGCGGACCATACTAGAAAACGAGACATTTCTTTACACTAATGCAAAATTAGATACAAATTTCTTTGACATCAAAACACTCTGATAGCAAAAGGGCCTCCAACAAGTTTGAAGCTGAAGCGGAGTGTATAGACTAACTGTATTTGTGTGTCAAGAAACAAATTTTCGTATTAGACCTACTATAAAATACTTGTAAGTTTAAGTGTCGTGTACCCTACGGTGCTACCATACTGCTACAGAAGCTGTACTGGTTTGGGTATGTGGTTGTATGGACTTTTAGCCTTGCATGCAGTCAGCCCCTTGTAATACATCTTTCTACTGTGTTCTTTCAGAACTTCCCGCTCATTGTCCTTTGCCGGCTACTTGCCCTAGAGGTCGCCGGTGTTGGATGCTGACGAGAGGCGAATCCACTCCAGGTCCCGGTCAGACGGGGTGGGGTGCTTGTAGGCCTAGTGCTTATAAGGCTCAGAGGGAGAATCATGCCTCAGATGCCTGGCTGCTTCATGTTATAACTGGGTATTGGTCGGCTTGCACTACATGTGTGGCTGACAGGACCCACACATCTGGTGACCTTATACTGACCTGGGACTTTATCTAGGGGGAACAAGCTGTACGTCTTTCGAGTATCAGCCTGAGCTCATTCCCTGTGCAGACAATATCACAGTATACACATAAGACTGTCATAAGTTGATACATGTATCTGTGGCTATGAACTGTGCACTGTGTGCAGCTCGAATCTGCCCACACATACAAAACCACAGAGGTCGTCGTGAAGACACAAGCCTTTTTGAAAAACGTGTGGCGTTGCAAAGCAATGCAAAATATGTCATGTGTAAGAACAATCGGTCAAATTCGGGGGGAGGGGGGCAAATGGCTGAGACTTCCATATAGCGGCTATATGGAAAATGCGAACTATAGTCGGTCGCATCGTCTCAACTCATTTTCACTGAATTAATTAAGATACATGGTCATCGATGCCCGTTTTAATGTGCGCCACGCCATTTAACTTAAGACCTGCGTGTAGTTCGCTCAGCCACTTGAAATGTGCAGACCATACTAGAAAACGAGACATTTCTTTACACTAATGCAAAATTATAAACAAATCTCTTTGACATCAAAACACTCCGATAGCAAAAGGGCCTCCAACAAGTTTGAAGCTGAAGCGGAGTGTATAGACTAACTGTATTTGTGTGTCAAGAACCAAATTTCCGTATTATATGCCTACCATAAAATACTTGTACGTTTAAGTGTCGTGTACCTAATACCTATACAGTGCTACCTTACTGCTAGAGAAGCTGTGCTGGTTTGGGTCTGTGGTTGTATGGACTATTATAACGAATAATTGCAAATGGGCACACAATGATAATAATAATAATAATAATCATAATATTGATAATAATAATGATAATGATAATGATAATAATAATAATAATAATAATAATAATAATAATATACTTTGCTACACTTGAATTAGCTTAACTATAGCACCATTGCTCAAGAAGGGCCTGAGTAACCAGTAGGCCTACACTAATTAGCAGGTGCTGTTACAAATGGTACACAAACTAAACAAGAAGGACCCAAGAACTGAATTGGGAAGCTACATGTATGTAGTAAGGAAGTTATTTTGTTTTCTAAACGATCAAGGAACAAAACACTTCAAAATTTGACATTTTAATTGGGATAGGGGACAATCTATAGGAGTAAAGGAAAGAAAGGGAGGAATGGAGATAATGGGAAGGGAGAGAAAGGGTTGTGCATTCCTATAATTCCATTAAAGGGCCTTGTACAGGTCGACAGGTTGAAACCTTCATTCTGTTCAACCGATAAATCCAGCTTTTTATAATCCAACTCTGCATGGTGCGACTCTTTCCCCTCGCAGTATCGCACTGCCCATAATATAACCAACCGTGGCTCCATGAAATCAGCCGCCTTCGTCTTGTTACATGTTTAACGACACTTCCATATCAAAGATGATTAGTGTCGCCCTCCTCCTTTATCCAAGCTTGGGACTGGCACTGGCAGAGAACAACCAGTGACGGAGTTCTTTTCTCAACCTAAATACAACCCAAAGTGCGAGTTCTTACGTCGATTCCTACGTCGATCTCTGTCTTTATTTCTCTCTATCCCTATACTCTCCATTTCCCCTCTCAGGTTTCACTCAGCGCCCAACTATAATATTCCTCTTGAGTCGCTCAATTTAAGAACGCCAGAAGAAGAAAGCGACCTAGTATCGATCCTAGCAATTTGGCATCTCCAGATTTTACCTCAGGATTAGGGTAGTGGTGGTAAACACTGACACGAAGAGCGCACTGGTGTGGAATCACTTCCCGCTCAATTCTCTGTCTCTGTCTGTCTGTCTCTCTGTCTCTCTTATGAGTTATAGTAGGCTAAACAGTAACTTTTGCTGTCTTGTAACTAGTTACTATAACTGAGTACACTTTCAACAGTAATAAGCTAACACGAATAGTATTGTAATTGTTCATAGGACTTTCCCTCATATTGTTCGCCACGACGCCACGCACGTGAAATCGCTTATAGTAGGCCTATATACCTACTATTTCTAGTAGGGATAGGTACTATATAGCTTATATTATTTATCGTCCAGACGATAGTACTATCGCTCACAGTATTTTTTTCTTATTTGTGATGTGGGTCTACCATATTTTCAATCTATTGGTTCTGTGTGGTAGAAACTAGAGACAGTGTTAAGTTAAATGTACATATAGGCATCAAGAAAATAGTTGCATTACAAGGAAAGCAAACAAAAAAAACAGACTCGTGTGACGGACTCATATTTTCTGTTATGGAAGTCGGTTGGGCGACCTAGTATCCTCGCAATTTGGCATCTCCAGGTTTTACCCCAGCCACTAGAACCAAGTGGCATATGACCCTAACAGTCATACCAGAACCTCCTCTAACTGCTCTCGCCCGCTGGACCTTGAAACAAAAGACGTGTAATTGTGTTATGCGCAGCGTGACGGACTACTTTAAGTTTTTGCTATGGAAGTCGGTTGGGCGACCTAGTATCCTCGCAATTTGGCATCTCCAGGTTTTACCCCAGCCACTAAAACCAAGTGGCATATGACCCTAACAGTCACACCAGAACCTCCTCTAACTGCTCTCGCCCGCTGGACCTTGAAACAAAAGACATGACTTGCATGAATTGTAAATTGTAAACTGATTAGGCTATAGAAAGAATATATCTAAAAGATTAAGAGATTAATATTTAATTGACAGCCTAAGAGCAAATTTTAACCAAATCTCTATAGTCTCAGCTATACGAGATTCGACCAAAACAGATATCTGCTCAACTGATATCCACGCATCTAGATATGCTCAATGAAACTGCAGCAAACGGTTTTCCTTGACCTTATTGGCTGAACGTCTATAGTCCTAACTCGGCCAGTAGTTATAGAACACGTAATTTCAGTTTAACGACATGGTGTGATAGCAGAGACCATTAGCGTCACCTCCTCCTTTATCCAGGCTTGGGTCTGGCACTGTTAGAGTGTGGACAGTGGTGGAGTTAAACGCGGCCTGTTTTTGCTAGGACGCTGATAAACGTCATATGCAACCGATGACGTCATAAACTATTGTTGATCTGCTAAGAGCCTTCTATATGTAAGAATAATATCAAACTTAACCACGTTCAATCTCGCTCAAATTACTATGCCGTGAGCGTTGATTTAAACTCTGGTAATTATTATCCAAGGCCATCTCAGATCTTTTGAGAGTCTATAGGCACAGCGATGGTGAGAAGGTTTTGGACCAGTCGGAAGAAATCTCAGGAGACTATAAAAATTAACTTTCTTTAGGCAGCTGTTCTTTGACGAGATGACGTCACAATCCTCAACAATCGAATGAAAGTGGTGACGCATAAGAAGCTGCAGAGAGTTAACCAGCGCCCCTAGAAACGCCTGCCGGAGCAGATTGCCTAGACCGGGGCTAATTTTCGCCCAATGGTGTCGATGTTTAGATATAGCGTTGCCATGCACATTGCCTCCCAACCAGGTTTTTTTAACGTGCAGCTGTACACAAAATTTGCAGCTGTGAAGCACTTCTGTTCAGTTAAAACTAGCAGAAAGGTCATTGTCCTCCGATTGGAAATAATTTACCATGGATGATGGGAAAGGAAAGAAGGAGTTGTGCAGTTCTAAAAATTCCTTAAAAACAGCCTTGCTCCCAGCTTCTAAAATTCCGCAAACATTCCTCCCTGACCCAAACTAAGATATGAACCTCGACGTTTTCGACAATGGTTATTTTGTCTCAATCTGTCTCTGCGTCTGCAAGCTAGTTCTGAATCAAGGCTTCTGCTTCGGCGAATCTTTGACCACATCGTGGCTCAATGCCTATGCTATGTTAAACTTCAAGTACTCGCCATGGTCGTTCGGAAGCGATTGAAATCGCATCAATATCAACAGCCATTAAATTTTAAAAATAATATATAGATTTTGATCGATTACGTCAGGTAGATTTCTGCGAACCCATAAACATATCGCTGGGCAGGAACTCATTCAGTGGCGTCTCACCGAGAGCACAAAATATGTATTGTGAATTCTTCGGAGACTTTTTATTATTCATTCTATGCTCATTCTATGGACTTATATTGCGCTCCTTCAAGAAACCTACTCAGGAGCACTCCCAGTCCACCTACAGCAAAGAGATTTATGGAACAAAGTTGATTGGATTGGTCAGATGTAATAAGCTCATACTTCCTTACTTACATGTACTTATTGCCTACGGTTCGTGATTGTGGATATTACTCTGGGACATGTAAAAAAAGCGTCTCATTGTTAAAGAATTTTTGATGAATCCTTGGTTTCCAAGCGTGACGTCATAGAAATCAGGGTAGCAATAAAAATTATAATCTTCGTTTAACTTCAAGTTGACACAACGCAGTATGATTAGTCTACAATCCATAGTAAGAACGGATGATAAATTTTTACACAAGTAGAATTTTATTGTGGCAGCCAACAGGGCGCCCATAACGTCCTAATACTGATTTTGACTTAATTATTGTATCGGGGACCGACGTGTCAGTTAAGTTCAGGATAGGCGTCGTAAGGGTCGATTGGGATTCACGTTAGGCGTCGTGAGGATCGGTTAGGGTCAGATTTAATGTCAGTGTCGTCATTCGCTCCCCGATACGTCTTAAGTATAGCATGGGGAACCGACGTATCGGTAAGACAGAGATAGAGACATAGAGTGAGCTGCGTGATGAAAGTCGTTTCCTCATGATGGAAAGAGCAAGAAGAAATATTATTTTTAAAAACGTTGACCAGTGTGAAATTGAACGTAGGCAGTGGCAGTATGCACCACATAGAAGTCTAGTGATCTACGAGTAGCAGCAAAGATAAAGTGTCTCAAGATGGGTCACTGGGCAGAAGGAAGTTGTCGACAAAATAATGTATACAGTGTGCCAACTGCCAAGACATTTATAAAGTGCCACTTTGAAAATTCACAGACGCGCTCGACGTGAAAGCATCAAACAGCCAAAATCTCTCGCTATCTACGTAAACGAGTTTTGAATCCGTCTCTCTTGTTTTGCTTGTTGATGAGTAGACTACGGCTAAGGACTTTACTTATCAATGGTATCAGAGACGATTCAGACGAATCAAAGAGTTCTGACGTCGTAAAATCTGTGAAGATTTGTAGGTTGCTGATATCTCTCTTCAGACGTTTCGTGTTAAATGAGAAATTGGATGTGAAAAATATTCTCTTCGGCTTCGACATTGTAAAACTCACCTGAGATTCGATGGCTGTAAAAATCTTTTGAGTTTATTGTTCTGCTCAAGTGTTTCTCTAGAGTTTTCGTAGTGGAAATGCTCAAGAGGTTTGACGTCTGCAGTGGCTAATGAGCTTTCTCCGGAGATTTATCTTGAAGCTTATTAGGATTTGATCCCATTTCATTTGCTGCAGCCTATCAACGCTTTTTTACGTATGGTTAAAAATCTTACGAGATGCTCAAGGATTATTATGGGTTTTGATCGACAATATCTTCATGAATCTTGATTTCGTTAATATCACTTAAACGACTCCAGACTTAATTAAGACATTGTAAACACCACGTATTTGTCTTGTCTCTGACCGCCTCCACAACCGTCTGTCTTCAGGTATTTTTCCTCTGTCGTCTTCAGTAAGCCCACCTAAATCATAGTCAAACCTGCTCTCAATCCACCAACCGCTTCTCATAATGTAACCAAGGTATTTCAACTTCCTTGTCTTAATGTTGCCTTTAAAAGCTGACGTCCTATGTTGATTTGTTCCAAGTCAAGTCAAGTCAAGTTTAGACAAGTCAAGTCAATTAAGTTTATTTATCCCATCATCAACGTACAACGTACAAGAAAATGCAATACCCATTCATTGGTTTTCATTGCCATCCATGAAATTCTCATTTTTATTCTGCCCCAGTCTTTACATTTCGAATCAATTTCTCCTTATCTCAGATAATACGCTTCGACTGGCCATATTAATTGCCCTCAAAAGTCTTATTTTTCGTCGCTGGTATAGCCTACCATGGTTTTTCCATAAGTTCTCAACGTTACCATGATACCTCTGCCTTTTTTGCAACCTAACCAAACCATATTGTGCCTTGGTAAACATTGGTGTAGCCTATTTATTGAATTATTCTACGAGTTATAGCCTACCTCCCAAAAACATTTACATGTACTGTCGTTTTAGAAAACTAAAATTGTGGAACAATAGGATCATGTCCATTGTCCAATGGAACCCCCCAAAAAGACCTAAACCCAAGAAATTGTTTCTTGCAATGCCCCTTATATAGGCCAATAGTAAAATCCAAGCAGCTTTGCTGCAGGCTTTATACCAATCTCCTTGCACATATAGTCCGTTTTCACCTGAATACCTTCTGCCAGATTATCTCTTTCCGTGGTCTCGCGTGTAAACATTGTTGACAGCAAATTGGATAGACGCACCTCAATGGGTTCTTCAGATGCGATAATGTTCTTGTTTTTGTAGCCAACTGTTATCCTTGATCTGCTTGTTTTTCTTCTCGTTCTTATTTCTGTTCTTTGTCCGTTCTCACACTTGGACGCTTGAATGACGTCATCCACGAGAAGGCACAGGAGGATTGTTTGTACATGACTGTATTTCTGTTCTCTTCTTTGTCTTCTGCCTTTTGTCTTTAGAAGTCAGTTCTCTTCTTTTGTCCATTGTTACGCTCTGCTCTTTTGTCTTTTTTATGCGTTTACCTTATCTTGCCTTCCTCGACTTATCTTATCTTATCCTGTCAAAGCTTATCTGACATTGCATTGCATAATCCTAAATTGCCTTATCTAGCCTTAACTTATCTAACCTTACAATTTATCTTATCCTATCTTATTATTCTTGTCCTATTTCATCTTGCGCCATCTTGTCCTATCCTGTATTGTTTTGGCTTATCGTATCTTTGTATCTTATCTTATCTCTTCTTAAATCCTTTCTTAACTTAGCTTATAGTATACGACCTCATCGTAAAGTATCGTATCGAATAAAATCCTGTCCTATGCTATCCTATTCTTATATTACCTTATTATTATTCAGTTCCATTCGATATTCGTGCATCACTATGCATCGTCTAATAAATATCTCTCTCTCAGCACTCATTCAGCAACCGTTCTCGAATTTCAGGACACAATGTTCGTCCCTTGTTGCATCCATCCATCCATTCAAGGTTCCTCTGAGTAGGTACCTTGAAGGGGCGCTATATGAATTACGCTTGATTGACGATTGATTGATTCAGTCCCACTATCCCGCTATCCAGTCCCTCCCTCCCTCCCTCCTTTCATGCTTTAATCCTTTGATATCCGATCTTGCACTGATTCTTTCCGTCTTTCGCACATTTCCATTTTTTCATTCTGCCCTTATAAATTATTATTGTCATCGCCCGAAGTTCTTTGACAGGTTGCGTCTAGACGATGAGGCGGATAGGAGAGACCGGCCTTGCAATGTGTCGGGGCCGAACAAAGTCCGACTACAGATGGAAAGACGGCGTCCAATCCCAGAGTGGTGGACAGGGAGCCCACGGGACGCGACCGTATCTCGTTTCTTCACTGATTGACATCGGAACCATTGGCGCCGGATGGCATCGACGGCCAAGTTATACGACAGAAGCTGGATGGCGTTAACGACCGATTTGGATATTCAAATGGTAGCTATGGCAACGTGACGACATCAAACTTCGATTCGTGTGTTCGCTGCTGCTTGTATATTTGATGCTATGTCTCTATGGCTGTCTGTATGCATGTCTGCATGTGTGCCTGTCTGTATGTCTATCTCTGTCTGTCTGTCTCTCTCTCTCTGTCTCTTATTCTGTGTCTGTATGTATTTCTATAGGAGTCTGTCCATGTGTCTGTTACTCAGTCTCTCTCTGTCTGCTCGTCCATCCATCCATCCATCCATCCATCCATCCATCCATCCATCCATCCATCCATCCATCCATCCATCCATCCATCCATCCATCCATCCATCCATCTACCCACCCATGATCTATGCATCCATGCATTCATGCATACATGCATGAATGCATGGATGAATGAATGAATGCATTCATCCACCCACTCATTCACCCACCCACCCGTTCGCTCCATCCATCCATCCATCCTAAAATATAAAATATATGTTGAGTTAAATATATGCTATGCTAAAATATGCTATTAAAGATATTATCTTCTAACAGCATATTTTAGACATGCACGGGTTACTTCCCTCTCAGCAATCGGGTTTCCGAAGAAATCAGTGTACCGTGACTCTTCTGGTGCATCTATTGTCTAATTTCTATGGAGCCATAGGCCGTGGTCAGGTCTGTTTGACGCCAGTGCCGCCATTGAATCAGTTGGCCAATCCATCTTACTCCAACGTCTCTCTGTTTTCTTTGGCTTGACCGGTGCTCCTTTTGAATGATTTTTCTCTTTTCAGTCTGGGCGCAAGAACTGTGTGATGTAATGTAATGCAATGTGATGTAATTCAGACAATTTATATAGCATCGTCAGAGGCAAGCCACTTCTAGGATGCTTTACACGCGTAATGTCAAATGTCAGAGAAAATGTCCTGAGCTCGAGAGCAAGTGCAGCTTCAATTGTGTAAAACAAGTTGATTCAGTGTTGATTTCCTGGATAGTTGATGGAAGACTGTTCCAGGCGCGTGGTTTTAGGTGTCACCACAGATCCTGTTATGTCCCAGTACCTCTTGATGTACCACAGGGTTCAATGTTGGGTCCTTTGCTGTACGTTTTCTCTCAATTGTTTCCAACTTTCCATGTTGTCTACACGTGGCCTCCAACACCAACTCTATGCTGATGGCTTGCAGGCCTATGTTCCGAGCCTTTTCGATTGTGGGTCCCGCCATCTTGAATTGTCTCCCATTAGCCTTGCGATTGACGCCTAGGCTCCGCTGCCTTTTAAAAGTCGCTCAATTCCTGCTGTTTCAGCTGAGGTTTGAGAGCGCCCCTGAGTAGCGCTCCTGAAAAGACGCTATATAAATTCTCGAAACGGATGAATGAATAAAGCGAGAGTTATAAATAACCAGAGAGGAGACAATGGCAGACAGATACACACACATATACATACACATACACACACACAAACACACACACACACAAGCACACACACACACACATCCACACACACACACACACGCACGCGCATACATATACACACGAACACACGAGCGCGCGCACAAACACACAATCACGCACACTTACACACAAACACTGAGAGATATGAAGAGATACGCATAGACAGACTACGCAGGACATTTGTGATTAACGCTACATCTAGTGAACTCACGGATCCCGTGCCAACGCATCGTAGCTGCAGTCAAATGATGCAAATTCTCACGTGTACGATGAGCTCCAGCCTCCAGTGTTATAGAGATAATTATAGTCATAAGCGTATTAGAATTACAGATGTCTTGGTCAAGGTAGCCGACTCGATAAACTGCTCCCTGAGTTCGCGTGCGAAATATATGCAAGGAATGGTCTTAATTATGTATTGGCGCCAAATAAATGAGTTACAATGACAATAGTAGCCATGTCAATAGTTAATAAATTCATTTAAATTAAGAGCGTCTAATTTCAAAATAATAATGATAATTTGTTTCAGCGCCTGCCAGTTATCATTCAGCGCTCCAATGCTGTTGCGTTCCACAGAACTTTTGTTCTTACAGATCTTGACATGGATGACACTCTAGTGTTAAAATTTCTTATTAATATCTGAAACCTGAGGGATTACAGATACCTCGGGCGAAAACAAAATTATAAAAATGAGGACAGTATTAACAGCGGTAATAGTTATAGTAGTAGTGGGAGTAGTAGTATTATTTGTAGTAGTAACAGTAGTAGTAACAGTAGTAGTAGTAGTAGTAGTAGTAGTAGTAGTAGTAGTAGTAGTAGTAGTAGTAGTAGTAGTAGTAGTAGTAGTATAGTAGTAGTAGCAGAAGTAGTAGCAGTAGTAGCAGTAGTAGTAGTTGTAGTAGTATAGTAGTAGTAGTAGCAGTATAGTAGTAGCAGCAGCAGTAGTAGTAGTAGTAGTAGTAGTAGTAGCAGCAGCAGCAGCAGCAGCAGTAGTAGTAGTAGTAGTAGTAGTAGTAGTAGTAGTAGTAGTAGTAGCAGCAGCAGCAGCAGCAGCAGCAGCAGCAGCAGCAGCAGCAGCAGCAGCAGCAGCAGCAGCAGCAGCAGCAGCAGCAGCAGCAGCAGCAGCAGCAGCAGCAGCAGCAGCAGCAGCAGCAGCAGCAGCAGCAGCAGCAGCAGCAGCAGCAGTAGTAGTAGTAGTAGTAGTAGTAGTAGTAGTAGTAGTAGTAGTAGTAGTAGTAGTAGTAGTAGTAGTAGTAGTAGTAGTAGTAGTAGTAGTAGTAGTAGTAGTAGTAGTAGTAGTAGTAGTAGTAGTAGTAGTAGTAGTAGTAGTAGTAGTAGTAGTAGTAGTAGTAGTAGTAGCAGCAGTGGTAGTAGTATAGTGGTAGTAGTAGCAGTAGAAGTCGTCGTCGTCATAATAGTCTACTTTTTCCAAGTCAGAACTTGTCCAGACTTACTTTGTCTTCGGATAGGAGAGAGTTTTATCAGCGTCAGTGATCACATGCATGTACTGTTTATTATAGTAGACCTCGGGTGAAAGAGAAAATAACAATAATAATTGCAAAAACAATTGCTGCTGATCAGTCACATCGAGTATCTACTAATGAGCGTTTCAAGTATTATACGGGAAGTCGTCTTCTCCAGTCAAGTGACTGACCTCCAACGACATCCGGTTGGTCTAAGCTTAGACCGTGGTCGACAACGAAGGATGGTTGACTCAAGGGCATTGCTCGACCGTCTCTCTCTCTCTCTGCCCCGGTCTTTGCCTCAGCCTCTCTCTGTCTGCCTGTGTTTCTGTCTGGGTGTCTATCTGTCTCTTTCTGTCTCTGGCTCTCGCTCTCTCCTGTGTTTGTCTCTCTGTCCATAAACGTGTATGTCTGTCTTTGTGCATCATCCGGTGACGCTTCTTTTATATCTGTTTGTCTGACTGCCTGCCTGTCTGTCTGTATGTCTGTCTGTCTGTCTATCTGTCTGTCTGTCCCGTTACTTCTCTTCCGCTTACCGTGTTGCTGAGATGTGAGTGATGGCTGTTGCTGCGGCAAGTGTCGTAGGTTGGTAAATGCATCCTCCTCCTCCTGCTCCTCCTCCTCCTGCTTCTCCTCCTCCTCTTTCTCGTCCCTCCTTTTCCTCGTCCTCGTCCTTATTATCCTCCTCCTCAGCATCTTCATCTTTTTGTCTTCGTTGATTACAATTCACTTCATCCACCGTCAGATCGTCCATTTATTGCTTTACGGCTTCGATATCATTCATTCACTCACTACTTCACTCATTCATTCATACAATCCCACACGCACCACGTGAACACACACATGGACACATAAAAACACATACGTATGTGCACATATACAACTACCCACTTACGCATTAAAACAAACACACACGCGCGTATTTTCATAAGCTCTAAATGACCTGCTTTTAGAACAAATGGAAAAGGCGCAACAGAACCAGCAAGTGACGTTCACACGCTCTGACCAACAGAACTACACTCGCGAGCAAAGCCAGCCGTTCGTAGGTGGCGCTGCAGTACATAGCGGCGTCGTTCTGACGTAATTTATTGCAGTTCCCATCGTTTATAATTCTCGCCCGTTCAACTGGCGCCGCGTAGCGCCAGCGCAAGCGGAAGTACAACCTAGATTATATTTATCTTGCACGACGACGGCCGCGCGCAGAAGCTCCTGGTGATTGCGCTATAAAACGCAGACTGTCTTCAACGGCGGCCGAGGGGGATGATGGGAATGAGGCGGAAGTGACGAGGTTCATTGAGCGTGGACGCATCAATCGGGACGCCGAGTGTACTCGGGAGAGCTCGGTCAATAACGCCAGAGATAGACTATTATAATAGGGGTCCGAACGAGCTATACCACTCGGTTTCGAGTCGACTTTATAGGTTCCCGTTTGACTGGCAATTTGTATTTTATACTTCAAACGCCCCACTGCTTGTTGCTGTTAACGATTGTGCTGTGCCAATATCAAGGATGATTAGTGTAGCCCTCCTAGTTTCTCCAGGTTTTGGACTGGCACTGCCATAGCACGAGCAGTGGCGGTGTTCGAATGTCCCAGCTTATAAAATAAATATTATGCGTAGATGTGACAACACATCGCCTCTGGGTAGTTTCGTGAAGGGGCGCTATATAAATGCTAATAATGAATGAATGAATGAACATGCTGTTCGAAAACACTCCCTCTTAATTCACATGCAATCCGCCATTATCCGAGGCTGTTCAAGAAGTCTCCGGAAGCACCCCTCCGCGGTGATTAATACAATATCATGCCCTATATAGGCCTATAGATTATATATACACACATATAATTATATACATGTATATATTATATAATATGACTAGATGGGATACTGTTCCATTACTTGTCCCTCCCCCCCCCAATAAAGCAGTCCGAGTACTCCCTTCAGCCAAGGACACACGATGGAGTTTTTTCTCCCGGAGGCTGGCGATCAAATGCGACGAACATTTCTTATTCGAATGATATATTCTAATTATTCTCGTCCTTGGATGTAGTCCGTGGCACATTGCCTATGCATAATCCGTTCTTATACTTATTTACTCAGAGTCGTAAGTGCAGAGCGGTGGTCAAGCTTAGCAAGACGACTCGACAAAATGCACAGCCAGAAAACGTGGTTTTGCAGCCATAGACTATAATTCACAGACAGAAAAGTGACCGGAAAATGTGGTCCCAGCCTAATTCACAGACAGAAAAGTGACCGAAAATGTGGTCCCAGCCTAGTTCACAGACAGAAAAGTGACCGAAAATGTGGTCCCAGCCATAGACCAATTACAGATAGAAAAGTGACCGAAAATGTGGTCCCAGCCATAGCCTCATTCGCAGATAGAAAAGTGACCGAGTTTTTACCCGTTGCCTCAACTATGCAATCAGATGTCTTTGGAATAGAAACCGATTCTCAGCTTAGCGCCTGATACTTAATTTCCGGTGAGAGA
>OX457043.1:45903752-45908752 GCA_949752735.1 Lumbricus terrestris
GTGTGTAGTTGGGAAAGAGATTTGTGCAGTTGAAAATCAGATCTTGTGCAGTTACTTTTTGCCTAGTTGCGTGAACTGGCGAGAAGTTAGTGGTAAAAAGTTGGACACAAACATATAGTAACAGACCAAAGTGAACTTCTTTGAGGCGGTTTATTTGGGTGATATTTATGTTCAGGAAAAGAGCAGGCCTGTTGAAATTTGGCGTGAACTATAATACATGTAGATATGGTGATTAGGCCTACAAGCAGTTTTCAAGTCAAGCATTAGACCGATACGGCGAAGGTCACCCGTCTGCATGAAGTAAGAGCGGGGGAAATGGGTGATGTAATCGAAGACAAGGTTCCGCTAAAAATCACACACAGGCTGCAGACAGAAGAACTTGCAGTAGGCTAAAATTAATGTATGGGCGGATGCAGATTCAAGGCCTGCTGTAGGTTGATATCCTGATAAAGTTGTAAAAACCGGGGTTATCCTTCATACCATAATGACAACTTCTTGGCCATCGTAGGCTTTTTCCTGCTTTTGCCGCTTACTCTGACAAGCTGAAGCAGGAAGGGACGTAGACAGTCAGACGCATAAAGCAAATAGTCTACTATAATATAACAACCCAAGTATCTAACTGGAGACAGGCGATGAAATGAAAAGAATTAATCAGGCAGACATCCAGACTGAGCTAGCCTTTCAGCCACACAGGATATCCAATACATACATACATACATGATGTACATTGATGTAGGATTGTAGGTCAATGCATACTCAAATTTTCTTCCAAATTCTCCATATCCCCATATAACACGCACCCTTTTTGATTTTATGTGATCCCATCCAAAAATCACCATCCTCAGAATCCGAAAGATGCACGCAGGCCTATGTTATTGAACTAGCATTTCGCACAGGGGTGTAGACTTAGATGGGATAGGATCGAGGAACGGAACCCGGAACTTGTTGTGGTGACGGAGATGCTTATAATCTTATATCCCCAAATATTTCAGAAATATTATCACAAACATTATTATAGGTTTCTACGGTGTTATCCACTGCTTGTCCATAAATTCCATAATTATAAATTTTGATACAGATGACAGCCTAAACTGCCACCATTACGTTGTGTAAATATAAAATTAAGATACAGGTAGGGGGAATTGTTCAAGTCTTAAACCACGTCTCTGAGTACCAAATTATGATTGAATTTGTCAAGGTAACAGCCTAAAATGCTATTACAACAGTGGGCAAATGACTTTTTCAGACAATGGACGAGGAATGAAAATTATGAGTAATTTTTTTTCAAATGATAGCTTTAAACGCCAGATTAACAGCGTGGAAATGAAAATTTGAACAATAAGGAGGAGACTCTCTAAACTCTAAAAACCATAGCTGTCAGCATTTAAAAAGAGCAATTTTGCTCAGATGACAGTTACAGACTTACAGTGTGGAAATTCAGAAATGTAAACAATGGGAGAGGCATTTATTGAAGTCTCAAACCATGCCTTTTGACGTGAAATTTGTGAGCAATTTTTTTAAAGATCACAGTCTAAAAGTTGCCATTATAATGTTGTAAAAAATATTTAAACAATGGGACGGAACACTTATTAAAGACCTAAACCATGACAATCAGCACTGAAATGATGAGCAACCTCGCTAAATTACAGCTTAGAATACCACCAGTGCAGTGTGGAAATTAAACAAAATTTGAAAATGGGATTGGTACATCACCTTCCAAAACCACTACCCAGCTAGGTGCTCATGCATTGGAAATTATTGTCCTTCGGTCGCTCGTTCGTTTCCACAAACCCAGGACCAAGTCTGCGGCTATGTTCACACACACATTCTGGTTCTCATGAATGAATGACACCAGAGCTTGAAGCATATAAAATTTCCAGCAGTCGTACCCTAAGCCAAGTCATGGTGTGGTAAAATATCATTTAGGGGAAAGCGGGGCATAATGGGAGAGCGGGGCAAAACGGGAAACTTCATTATTGACGATCTTATTTACTTTTAAAAATTCAAAAAAAATTCACACGGAAGTAATGCATCTTTGAAAGTGAAGGGCGAAAGCATTTTCGATTCCGAAGCGTCTTGCAATATTTATGATTAAAAGCTCATTTTCATGCTCTCCGATATAAGGTACGTTCATTTTCACGCTCTCCGATATAAGGTACGTTCATAATTCAAAAATTGTCTAAAAACAGTGCAGCTATATTAAATTTAGCTTAAACCATCCATGTGTAGGGTAATCTATATAAAGTCATATAAAATTATTTCCATATGAAAATTTGTACAAGTTCAGTATTTTGTGTCAAAATGGCGGATTTACTATGGGGACCAATATTATTGGAGCATAATGGGATACAGATACCCCATTTTGCCCCATTTAATGATTCTACAGAAATTTTTCCATATTTCTCATATTTTAATATTTTATAGGTTCTAATAACACCCTCGCGTCTCAATCAGTGTTTACATTACAAAACGAGCAATAATAAAAAAAATATGTGGCATTTTTTTGAAAGCATAGAATTTTGCATGTTATGGGGCATAATTGGATAGGTATTCCAGTTTACCTCAGGTGGTGGGGCATAACGGGATTTTGGGACCTGTTGGTAAAAATTTGTATCTCCTGTATGGTTGTATTTAGTCGATGTCGTACGTTATAATTATATGCCTGCATAATGTGAGTACAAAAAAGCACTGATTTCTGATTAATTATATGATGTAAACTTCAAAATGCCGTAAGTATCCCGTTATGCCCCGCTCTCCCCTACATGTAGATCGGCGACGCGGCTCCTGGTTAAAACTGCTATTAGCCTAAACAGTACATATTCGTGTTGATGTGGGTGCCAGTATAGGCCTGTCGATCAATAATGACCATTTGGGAGGTTTGCTAATGATATTTAGCGATCTTACATCGTATTCTGCAGCTAGTGGGTTATATTTTATACAAAATTTGAAATTAGCTCAAAGATGTTATTTCTTGGGGAAATATCTCATCTTGTCTGCTAGCTTCAGTTTTGGCAAAACAATATCATGTTGATCTTAATGACCAGGGTTTCAGAGCAGAAAAGCAACTTTTAGACCTACCATTAGGCCTACTAGCGAAACTTTGGAAGTGTCCAGGAACATAGCACCATTTAACTTTATTACACTTAACCCTCATCCGCACAAGGGGGGTCTGGCCAGACTCCCTCCATATATTTGCTGCATAACTTTTTTAGGAGTGATATTTTCTCAGATTGCTTTTATGACTTTGTTCCTATATTAATTAGCTACAATTAGCACATCTAAATGACCAAATCGATTTAGTGATATGAAAGTTATGAAGATAATACTGGTCGAGACTACTGTAACAATGGTGACAGTTTGGAGAGTGAGAGCAACAATAAAGAATGTGAATATGAAGAGATGCCAATGCCTGAAGAACAACATTCATGTGTTTCTTATGATGAAGACAATGTTGATATTGAAGATGATGATAAACACGGTGATGAGACTGGACCTGATAGTGAAGATAATGATTACGAAATTGTCGATACTATTGAAGCCGAGAGACCTGAATACAAGTAAAGATCCGCATAATTTTTGGCAGTCAAAAGCAATGCCAATAGGACGTGCTCTGTTGCACAATGCAGTAAAAGAAGATGCGGAATAAAATAATACGGATACATTGAGAATATTCAAGATAGTTTTGACAGTTTTATAACAGCCGAGATGAAATACATCATTATTCGACATACAAACCCGAAAGCAACAGATAACTGACTATGTGTGATAAGCTTACGTGTTTACATTTTAGGTTTAGTCCTATTCCATTATTTGTTATAGGTATTTTCTAGAAAACAGTCATGCTGACTCTGATCATAAGAGCATTCAGTACTAATTTTACTAAAATTATGGTTTCTTTATTTTGATTTCCAAATTCTATAGATAGACAACTATTGCGACGCTGAACATGTATGACAAACCGTGACAATTAATGTAAATAAACATTTAATTTCAAATTCATCATAAAACTTATTTATATTGCATAAAGAGACTGATACATTGTTGTTTTGAGTTACTCTGATATCATCTTACAAAATTGGCACATAAAAATTACTATTTCCTATGAAAAACCCGCATCAAAACGGGGGGGGTCTGGCCAGACCCCCCCCTTGTTCAAATTAAGTTGCATTTTAGCTTGTTCGGATGAGGGTTAACAATCTTTCTGAGTTATTTTCAATTCCGGCAACAACAGAGGATCTGTAAGGGATCTTTAAGGGATCTCTAGTCGATTAAGGATATTGAAAAGTCTAAACGTCTAAGAACGTCTAGCTGAATTCATTCGTTAATTCATTTGGAGATTTTGCCATGATCAACTTTGAGTCAAACATTGTCATAACAATTGATTTTGATCTTTACTATGAATTTTTATAAAGTCGGAAAATCTTAATATTCAAACATCTAAGGCCAAGCGCAAAGCACCAGCTTATTAACGAGCGCTCACCAAAAGCTGCTTCAGCCTTGGGGGACAAATCCATGGTCAAGGACTTTCTTATGTCCAGTCTCAAAATACGTCATTTATGTGCAGTTGAGAAAATTCCTTAAAATAACCCCTGCTTCGAAGTGGGTCAATCTGCTTTCCAACTTTGCGCTACAGGCAATTAAACAAGCAAACAAAAGCCAGCGCGCATGTCTTGGTCTTCGCAAACAGATAAACACGTCCATGAAACTACACGCATTTCTACGAAGCAAGCGATTACGAGTCCTATATTTCTATATAGGAAAATGAGCGAAACGTGTAAATGCTCGTGAAAGCTTGCTTTTCAGATCTCCGCTGTCCTATTAATAAAATTTGATAAATTGATTCTTCGATTGAATCGATGTAGAAGCGAGGGGGAAGGACGAAAGGCAAACATAGTCCGACATCAGCAGACACTAGACGGCGGATTCATCCAATCAACGGAGCTGGCCATCCCGTAGTGAAGGTCTTTGTAAAAAGATTTTTTTTAGAACCGCACAACCTC
>OX457043.1:45913752-45998752 GCA_949752735.1 Lumbricus terrestris
ATAATTTCAGGATTTGATTGAAATAGTTGAATCACTTGAGGAAGCACGCATTGAAAGAGTTTAACTCCAGGATTTTGCAACGAAACAGTTTAACTGCAAGATGATTTGAGTGAATGGCTGAAATCCTGTATTTCATCGAAACAGTTGAACTACCCCGCGATGAATCCAGCGAAACACAATCTAACCGAGTGAAACCAGTGAAACGTGTATTCAGCTTGACCTCATGAGTCCACCATTGAATCAGTGCAACTCCAGGAACGAACGGAATCAGACTCAAGTAGGCTACGTCCTTTTCATTCCGCGCTTTATATAGACTTAACCCAACAAATCCTGCGGCAAAAACAATTAAACTCACGCGTCAAACTCATTACCGACGCCCTAAACCATCACAAAATCATCACACCCACCACATTAACTATATAATATAGAGCGACCAATTTCTATAGCGCCGCCAACCGTCTCTATCGCACCGAGAAGAAGTCGATATCGCTTCAGAACGAAGAAAATCTCCAGCATTCAGCTATACACCGTTAACTCTTTCGCCAACGATTCATCATCATCCACCAAAAAACGCGGCCAATAAATTCCCGCCAACCCGACGAAACTCTATCGCAGTAGAAAGTAGCACACGGTGATGAAATGCGGTGATGAAACCGCAAGCGAACGCGCTCTACATCCGATTCCTGCAATGTTTAACATCCGCGCAGTAAATCGCGCATGCCAGCCACAATGAAATGCCGGCCACCTATACATGTACATCCGGGGAGTCTGTCTCTCGTCCTCGCCTGTTTAACAAGCGCGGACACGTGACCTCGACTGGCGCAGCGGCGACATCTTGTGATGGCTGTAAGCGTAGAAGAACCAGTTCACCGGCGTACTGCATGGTTTGAATGTTCGTACACTGATGGAACGGAGTAATGTGATCCGATATTCTTATGCAACTTAATGCGATGTGTGGCAATGCCGCGTAGTTTACATTAACGAAGTTTAATGTGATGAGATGTAAAACAGTGGAATGTGATAATTATGTGATTACATGTGACATGGAGCGATGTAATTCAATGTGGTAGAATGTGATGTAGGCTAATGTGATGCAGTGAACTGCAATACAATGTGGTAAAATGTGATGCATTGTGACATAATTTAATGCAATTCAACGACGTAATACGGCGCAATTAAGTGCGATAGAAATAATGTGATGCAATGTGATTTAATATAATGCAATATTGTGATTTAATATAATGCAATAATTCAATATAATGCGATTTAATATCATGCAATAATTCAATATAATGCAATGTATCACGATGTAGTTCTATGCGATGTGCTATCAACCGAACTTTAGAGCGCAATAATTCGATGTAGTGCCAGGTGCCAGTCTCAAGTGCGGATAAATGAGGAGGGCGACATTGATTATCTTTGATACAACAGTGTCGTTTAACAACAACTGGCTTAAAATTGTCATAATTTTGAACCAAGTTATTTTTGAGCCTTGAGTGAAATAATGGTTGTAAATATCGACGCAGATTGATTATTTGAATGATTGATTGAAAGATTGATTGATTGAATGATTGATTGAATGATTGATTGATTGATTGAATGATTGATTGTTTGAATGACTGATTGAATGATTGATTGAATGTTTGATTATTTGATTGGTAATCGATCGATCTGAATCATAACAAAGTATATTTTGAGGCGAGATCGCAAAAATCAAGGACCGATAAACTGTCAGAAAACTGTGGATTACTAATTGCTTTTTCAGGAAATCGTGTGTGAAAACAACCGGTGTCTTTGTGGGCGTATCTCATTGAAAATAGAAAAAAAATCTTTTCAATAAAATGTGCGATTTCATTAAGATCTCAATCTTGGTTGGACGTGCCTGAGCGAGAGAGAGAGGGAGGGAGAGAGAGAGAGAGAGAGAGAGAGAGAGAGAGAGAGAGAGAGAGAGAGAGAGAGAGAGAGAGAGGCAAAGGGAGAGGGAGAGGGAGAGAGAGAGGGAGGGAGAGAGAGAGAGAGAGAGAGAGAGAGGTGAGAGGAGAGAGAGAGAGAGAGAGAGGGAGAGGGAGAGAGAGAGAGAGAGAGAGGGAGAGAGAGAGAGGGAGAGGGAGAGAGAGAGAGAGAGAGAGAAAGAGAGGGAGAGGGAGAGGGAGAGAGAGAGAGAGAGATAGGGAGAGAGACAGAGGGAGAGAGACAGAGGGAGAGAGGGAGAGGGAGAGGGAGAGGGAGAGGGAGAGGGAGAGGGAGAGGGAGAGGGAGAGGGAGAGGGAGAGGGAGAGGGAGAGGGAGAGGGAGAGGGAGAGGGAGAGGGAGAGGGAGAGGGAGAGGGAGAGGGAGAGGGAGAACTAGTGGGCATCATCCTGTTCTAGCACGCTGCATATTAATACACACTTTTCTATCTTTTATTACTTATTGACTTCTATAAATAGCGTATTAAGAGCGTTGAATCGAAAAATATTATAGCAAGCAGCAAAGCAGCATATTAATTTAGCGCAGAGGAGGTCATTGGCATGAAGTTTCAGCAACTCAATTTTCTTATCCTCGACTTAAATGATGAGAACCGATGTCCAGACCTCTCTTCAGCCGTTTCATCTTCTCACCGACAGTGTACTGTCGTCGTCGTTGTTCAGTATACTCAGTGACTAATCATCCTACCTTACTCATCTTCTTTCTTCTCTTTTCATCCTCCTCCTCTTCTCCTTCTCCTCTCCTTCCTCCTCCTCTTCCTCTCCTTCTCCCTCCTCCTCTTACTCCTCCGCTCCCTCCCCTTCTCCTCTCCCTCCTCCTCTCCTTCTTCTTCTCCTTCTTCTCCTCTTCCTTTCCCTCGTCCTCCTCTCCCTCCCTCTCCTCTCTCCTCCTCCTCCTCTCCCTCCTTCTTCCTTTTCTCCTCCTTCTCCTTCTCCTCATCTCCTCCTCCTCTCCTCCTCATCTCCTCCTCCTCTCCTTCTCCTTCTCCTCCACTTCCTTTCTCTCCTCCTCCTCTCTCTTCTCCTCCTCTCCCTCCTCCTCTCCTTCTTCTCCCTCCTCCTCCTCTCCCTCCTCCTCCTTTCCTCCTCCTCCTCTCCCTTCTCCTCTCCCTTCTTTCCTCCTCCTCCTCTCCCTTCTCACCTCCTCCTCCTCCTCCTCCTCTCCGTTTCGATCTTCTTCTTCCTTCTCGTCTGTTTCCTCGTCCCTGTTCATCCCTTTTCGCCTCCTCCTTTCCTCCTCCTCCTCTTCTTCTGCTTCCTCCTCCTTCTCATACACCTTCTTCTTCTCCTCCTTCTCCTCCTCCTCCTCCTCCTTCTCCTCCTCCTCCTCCTCCTCCTCCTCCTCCTCCTCCTCCTACATCATCATCATCTAATTGTAACCTATCTCCTAAAATAGATCCGACGTGCTATGCATATATCCCCTTGTTTAATTGCGTGCATACTTTGCATAGACTATATAGATAGATATAATACCGAGTTCGTCCATTCCGACGTCATTTATCCAACCACGTTCATCAGAATCGTCGCGTTCAATAATCACGAACAGCGACTGACGACGATTCTCTTAAACATCGTCTGCGAGCCACTCCAACCTCACCCACCCCTCCGCGTCTGCTTGTCTGCCTCCCTGTGTCTCTGTCTGTCTGCCTGGACGACATACTGTCTGGATACCCGTCGCTCCGTTCCTCCCTGCTGTCTGCGGCTCGTCCATTCCAATATGCTCCGCATGTCCGCCACTTAAGGTATCGGCTGCTAGGAGTCTACGTCAGACCAGTTGGACGTCTTTTCAGCCCATTAGCGGAGATGTAGAGCGGGCGGTTAGACGACAGGCGAAGTAATGGAGGCGCTAGGGATTTAAACTTTCAAATATTTTTTGCAATGTTGGGTTTAATACGGTGATGGGGGAAAAGTGAGATGAGGCGAGTGAAGGTAGTGCTTGCAGAGTGAGGGAAGGTGTGATAAGTTGAGGGGAAGTGATGTAAGGTAAAATAAGGCACAGTGTGGCATATGACACTTTCAGGAGCGGATCCAGAGGGAGGGCAATCCGGCCATGGCCCTCCATTTAGAACTTTCTTTATTTTTGAATTTTTGACCAGATATTCTGGCTCGGAAAGTTGACGTGGCCCACCATGAGTTCCGTAGGCCCCTCCCCACGCCCACGAGGTCCGTATACGAGGTCCGTACGGCTAAAAAAGGTCAACAACCATTTTGGTGGATAAAACGGTATCTTTTTTTGGGAATTCGAGACAAATGATTAGAAAAAGAAAAGTCATCAGATTTTTCGGCGATCAAGACGAAAATTTTTCCCTGTATTTTGGCCTCCCCTTCGAAAATTTCTGTATCCGTCCTTGGACTCGGTCAGGTAATTATTAGTAAGGGGTAAGGAAATTTGAAGTAAGTTATGGCAAGGCAAAGTGATGGAAGACAAGATAAGGCAATGCAAGATGAGGTAAGATAAAGTAAGGCAAGATAAGATGAGACAAGGTTGGACAAAGAGAGATCAGGTAAGATGAGTAAAGGTCGGGCAAAGTGATGGAAGATATACGATGAGGAAAGTGAATGTACCGGCATGCAACGCAAAGTGAGGGAAGGTTAGTTAAGGTAAGTCAAAGTGAGGGAAGGCAACGCAGTGAAGTGAAGGCAACGCAAAAATAATGAGGCAATGTAAGCAATGCAAGTTGTAATGTGTGGTAATGCAAGTTAATGTGATGTGTGGTAATGTAAGTTAATGTAATATGTGGTAATGTAAGTTAATGTAATGTGTGGTAATGTAAGTTAATGTAATATGTGGTAATGTAAGTTAGTGTAATGTGTGGTAATGTAAGTTAATGCAATGTGTGGTAATGTAAGTTAATGTAATGCGTGGTAATGTAAGTTAATGTAATGTGTGGTAATGTAAGTTAATGCAATGTGTGGTAATGTAAGTTAATGTAATGTGTGATAATGTAAGTTAATGTAATGTGTGGTAATGTAAGTTAATGTAATGTGAGGTAATGTAAGTTAATGTATTGTGAGGTGATGTAAGTTAACGACTTGATGCATTATTAGTCAAAGTGAGGAATGGTAGGATCAGACTGTAATAATAGTTTAAAGAAGCTAAAATCTGATCATGGTTTGTTCAAGTCAGCATGAGAATTGTAGAAATATAACTGGGGGAGGGATGTGACAATATCAGACGCTGGTTTCTGTGGACACCGGCAATTCTCACCCTGGTTCAGGTACCCTACGTTCCACGAAGGCCCCTAGTCAAGCTCGAACTACTAATCGTTGGATTAAGTCCAGGCGGCGCATTACCGTGTTGACGCTGGTCCATTTGGTTCAGTTGTCCTAGATCTCAGTTTTCGTTTTCGACCGAAAATCTATTCAACCACACGGTTATGTAGGTCCTACCGTCGCTGAACGAAGGTGCATAGTTAATTAATTAATTACAACAAAGTGATTGACTGATTAACTGACCTTATGTTAGGGTCTACCTGCAATAAAACTGCCATAAATCGCTTCCAAAATTGCGCCTGGATCAAATTAAAATCTTTCAGTAGATCGATTTATAATCGAATTCGCGATCAGTCCTACTAGAGATTAGGCTGCCAACAAATTGAAGTAAGCGTTGGATTAGGCTACCACACAATTACCTGCGATCGACAGGAGCACGAGCAATTGATCACAACGGTTGGAACATGGCACGTCCATGTTATATCCTTGACAAGTCACTTAGTGCGGTCATTAACCCTCCAACTGCGGCTTTCATTAATTGCTACCACTGAGGAACCTGAAAGGAAGCGGCCAGCGTACATAAGCCACGGCATCTATTGACTCCATTTCTATAGCTGCTATTCTACTCATATGCTACTGAGAACGATAAAAAAAAACGGAACCGAAAGATGCACAGACTTTGTTACATTTTGTACAACAGTTTAAAATCAAAAACTTATCCTACTGGTCGAAATGGGAGAGTGGCGTGTGAGTCAGGGTTTCGAATAAAGCAAATTGACTTTTATTGTTGCAAAGAAGACAACTCTTTAGGCCACTCATAGCGATGAAAACGGAAAAGAAAAAAAGAAAACGTCGTCTTATTAAGAAGAAACGATTAAAAAACGGAAACCGAAAGATGATTAGACTTTGTCACAATTTGTAAAACAGCTTAAAATCTAAAACTTTGTTCACCAATTTAATTTCGACTAAAATAATCATCAAGCAAACAGCATAACTTACACTAAGCAAAACGTTCAAATAGTAACCTAACCTGAATTAGAGGAATCTTTGACAATACAGAGACTGCTTAAAATAAAATTAGCCTAAACGAAATCGATCCATCCATTAACTCTCTGCAACATCTGAAACTACGAAGTCTCTCTCCTATATAGCTGGACTACTTCAACGTTTCAGACAAAATAATAATATTGTGATTATTGCGGTCACTATTCTTCTTAATATTTTTCCCTGAGGTGTTGTTAACCCTGGGACTCAGAAATTTCGAAAGCAGTGCTTATTATTATTATTATTATTATTATTATTATTATTATTATTATTATTATTATTATTATTATTATTATTATTATTATTATTATTATTATTATTATTATTATTATTATTATTATTATTAATTTTTCCTGAGGTACTTTGTTACCCCTGGGACTCAGAAATTACGAAAGTAGTGCTTATTATTATTATTATTATTATTATTATTATTATTATTATTATTATTATTATTATTATTATTCTAATAATATAATAATTATTATTTTTGTCCCGAGGAAATATGATCCCTCTGAAGTCTAAAAAATTATACTAGGAGCTGTTGCTGAATGTCTGAAAATCTCTTTCTCCGCATGCAACAGTACACCGCTAAAATGAAGAAACATTGGCATAGTCTGGAGCGTTTTTGGGAATAACACCTAAACGTATTTAGGGAAAAGACTTGATTTTTTAAAGTATGAGCATTATGCATGGTACGTACAATTCAGCTCAACCTACCTTGTATTGGTCTCTAGTAGTTACGTCTCAATCAATCAATCCGAGTCTTTACAACAACACTTAAAGATTCCGCCTCAAAGGAGCCGCTGACATTAGCCATGTGGAAGAAGGTTAACCAGCAGATGGTAACGTTATGCTGCATTGACCTCCAAGGACTACACTATAAAATTACACGTTTTTCCAGATGATGCGCTAAAGTTTTTTTAAGCAAGGCCGTAGCCAGGATTCTGTTTGTCTACTCAACTTAATTTGACCAGGCCGACAAGCAACCTTATCTGCTAACGAAGGAGCTTGGAGAAGCCGTCGTGGGCGCTCATAACTGGATCTGGGCGGCCATTAATATAAGTTACAGACTCCACTGTAGACCTACAGTTAGCCTAGTGCTATAATAGGCCTACCATTCTAGAGTCTCAATTTGCAAACCGGTCAATGGTATTGTATCACAATAATAATTATAACATAACATAAAATCAAAGTGGTTCAGAAAAACGTGTGGTCTGTGCTGATCAGTAAATGCATAATTCAATTTTTATATTATTTTGTTGGGGGGGGGGTGAGGTGGGGATGAGTTCAAACACTCACAACACTCCCAAGGATAAGACCCTTTTTAGTCCGCCATTCTTGGAAACAAGGGGAGTTCTAAGTGGACTTGTGCAGTTATAGAAGCACGTCCGTGCAGCTAGAAAGGTCAAATTGTCATCCGATTGGAAGTAATTTACCATGGAGTATGAGAAGGGAAAGGAGTGGTTGCTCAATTGTAAAAACTCCTTTAAAAAACAATGGATGCGTTATAAATAACCTAAGCACTTACAAATTACGAATTGCGTCGAAAGCGATCGAGAAAGCAATGTATAGGCCCCTACAGTAATCGTAGCTTTCCCGATGTTTAGGTTCCAGTTTTTTTAAAGCCAAAATTGGATGCCACATTCTCTTTCAGCCATAAATCGCCACAAACGGCTCATGCACTAAAAACCTTTCTAGGAACTGAAGACGATAAGAGATATGTAGAGTAGTCTGCGTTGGGGTTTTGGGCGAAACTGTGGAGCAAGTTCGGACTGGTTTAAAAACAAGGGATTTAAATAAATCCGCACGAAGGATAAACGCTACGTCGCCACATAGTAAGCGGATGTATACATGTACATGTATATACATGTAGGATTTATACAGCCATACAGTATATATACATATATACAGCCGCTTGCCGCGTGATATATATATATAATATAAGCTTATCTAATATAATATTATGTCATTTATTGTATATTGTATATATAATGTTATATATTATATATGATATATGACATACGATATATACATGATATATTATATTTTATGTATTATATATTATTTATTATTTATTATGTATTATATTATATATTATATATTATATATTATATATTATATATTATATATTATATATTATATATTATATATCATATTTTATATGTTATATATTATATATTATATACTACATACTATATATTATATATTATATATATTACATATTATATAATATATATAATATATAATATATTATATAATATATATATATTATATATATCGTTGCAGGCAGCTCGATGTAATCAACTGTTGTATCCATCCATATCGCAGGAAACGATTCCATTACCAGCCGCAAATGAGTGGACCCAAGTTCAGTGGAACAGACAAAGGAGCGTATACATTATACGTTGGAACAAGTAGACGGACAAGTGCAGTCGCATGAAAAACAAGGAATTACTTTATACGGAATTAGTGCCATTGGGTCACGATGGTGAAACTGGTGATGAAACTGATGATGAAACTGATGATGATGATGATCAGTATGATATGAAAACTATTATTATTGCTGATAATAGTCGTATACAGCATATAGCATTGAGCATTGTACTGAGCGTAGCAGCAGCAGCAGCAGCAGTAGCAGCAGCAGTAGTGGTAGTATTAGTATTAGTAGCAGTAGCAGTAGTAGTAGCAGCAGCAGTGGCAGCAATGGAAGCAACATCAGAAGCTGGTGGCTGTAGCTGCTGTTATTGCACTAGTAGTTCCAGTGGTGGTAGTAGTAGTAGCAGCAGTCAATAGCAGAAGCAGTAGTAGCAGTGTTAGTAGTAGTAGTCTTAGTAGTAGTAGTAGTGGTAGTAGTAGTAGTAGTAGTAGTAGTAGTAGTAGTAGTAGTAGTAGTAGTAGTAGTAGTAGTAGTAGTAGCAGTTGTAGTAGTAGTAGTAGTAGTAGTAGTAGTAGCAGTTGTAGTAGTAGTAGTAGTAGTAGTAGTAGCAGCAGCAGCAGCAGCAGCAGTAGTAGTAGTAGTAGTAGTAGTAGTAGTAGTAGTAGTAGTAGTAGTAGTAGTAGTAGTAGTAGTAGTAGTAGTAGTAGTAGTAGTAGTAGTAGTAGTAGTAGTAGTAGTAGTAGTAGTAGTAGTAGTAGTAGTAGTAGTAGTAGTAGTAGTAGTAGTAGTAGTAGTAGTAGTAGTAGTAGTAGTAGTAGTAGTAGTAGTAGTAGTAGTAGTAGTAGTAGTAGTAGTAGTCTAAGGCAGCAGTAGAAGCCCTAGAAATTTGAAGATTGCGAATACGAATACAGCTTCAAAACAACAATAACTGTCTGTCTGAACGACTCCGTTTGTCTGTGTCGAGTTTGCTCTATGTGTTGTCTCCGTGTGTATGTCCTTGCTGCTGCGTGTTGCCCTGCCCCTCGTGACTCTTCCTGCCTGTCCGTCCACCTGTCTGTCTGTTTGTCTATCTCTCCGGCGGCTAAGATCTATTGGTTTCTCAGAAAATAACTGTCTGCGAGTGTTGAAGGTTTAAACCACTTAGCCATGATTGCCTCCCAATAAAAACCAACCCTCTCAAGCAGTGTCATTCTGCATTAATTTTTTCTCCGCGATCTGTCTGTCTGTGTTTTATAAAGACTGTCTCATTAAGCTTTCACTGCCATCGTGGATGTCCATTTACAGGCATAATACGAGCGCATCGTGCACTAGTAGTAGCCTATACCTGTGCATAATTTTTATATATTATGCTTGCATGTATGTAATCATGATTGCGTAATTTACCCACTAATGTGCCAAAATGTCTTCCTGCGATTCGTTAATGCCAGGGTGCCAAAGTACCACATCCACAAGATCCTCTCATCAGCACCGCGCAGTGCCACTTTAGTACAACACCTACATGCAGGTGCCATTTTGACTCCGATGCCATCATTGCAACCGGGAACGTAAGATGCAAAGCGAAACAAAGTACATTAGCAGTTCCGTTTGAAAGTGACCTAAAACCGTCTTATAGTGCGGCAATGAAAGAGAGATAAACTCTTAATTGCAACGAAGCGTTTAAAATGGGAGCGACTACATTTTTTAACGTCAGCTTATGGCATTGGACGCCTGCCATAATCACATCAACAGCGTAAATTGGTGTCAGTGTAATATATCGAGAGAGCTAAAACACTAACGCAACTGCTGTATAATTTAGTAGCACATCGGTGTCGCAGCCTCATCGCTATTCCTGGAAGTTACTTCCGGGAACAGATATAGCGAAGAAATCCTCCAGCAGTCCATTAGAGAACCGACGACGCTGACACGCGTGCACGCACACGCACACACACGCACGCGCACACACACACACACACACACACACACCTACACACACAGACACACACACACAAACACACACACACACACCGCCCAACATCCTCGGTCTCATTAGGAGAAAACATCTGATACAATCGTACGCATACGATTGTCATGCAATCCTTCCGCTCCGGAAGATAGTGCGCGGCGACCAATTAATCCGCTCGTGCAAGCGTGTGTGGCACTCTAGAAATTCTTTCACGTATAGCTGGCCACTGTGGTCAGCCATTTCATATTCACGCAGTTGCACCTGTTCCACTTAATTCCGTGCTCATTTTTTTCGTGGAGAAGGAAGAAAGGTGCTGGTCGCCTGAGCAAAAGCAGAGCATCGAGTCTAAGACGGTGAAGCCAAATCCTTAAATTCAGTCACGTTTCATCGAATCAGATGTTGGAAGTTCTGCGCTGGCTCCCTGTCCGCCAGAGTGTATTGAATACAAGGTCGCCTCTTTGGTATGGCGATGCCGGCTAGGTCTTGCTCCGTTGATTTGAAAGAGGAGTGCTATTATTAGTCCCATTCGCTAGTACATCCATCAGGCTTAGACGTAATTTTTCTGTGGGTGACACATTCTATATTATGTATACATGTAAGTAATTGGAACTGTTCATTATGACCGTGTTAGAGTCTGGAGGTCCCTTGAGTAGTTTCCTTAATGAGGTGCTACATGTAAATAAATGCTTGAATGAATGAATGAATGAATAAATGAAAGAAAGAAAGAAAGAATGAATAAACGTCCAGCAGGTGTATGTGTATTTGCAGTTTAACGTCACTGTGTGGTAACAAAGACCATTAGCGACGCCCTCCTCCTTTATCCAGGCTTGGGACTGGCACTGGCAGAGTGCAACCAGTGGCAGGTCTTGGTGCATCTCGCTATAAGAAGCTCTGCGTCCTAGCAATGCATCTAGGTCGAAGATACCTCCCTCCTCTGCTGGGCAAGACAAATTGGTTGTTTCACCCCAAAAATCTATGATCCAAGGCAGAAGTTTTCTGTGGACGGCTTATCTTCCTGGTAAATTTTTTATGTTCCTATCAATCGGCGACATGAACGCCTCAGCATCTCCGATTCAACCTACAAGTATGCCGTTGCAAGAGCGGATACAGAAATTTTAGAAGGGGGCGGGCAAAATTTTCGGTCTTGAAACAGGGAAAAAATTTCGTCTTGGTCGCCGAAAAATCTGATGACCTTTTTTAGCCGTTTGTCTCGAATTCCCAAGAAAAAGATACCATTTTACATTTTATCCGCCAAAATAGTTCCTTTTTTAGTCGTACGTACCTCGTATACGGACCTCGTGGGCGTGGGGAGAGCCTACGGAACTACTCATGGAAGGGGGGGGGTCACGTCACCTTTCCGAGTCAGAATAGCTGGTCAAAAATAAGGAAATTTCCAAATGGGGGCCATGGCCGGATTGGTCCCCTGGATACGCCCCTGTACCGTTGGGTATAATAAGCAAAAACCCATCAACTCCAGAAAGTTTACCGCTTTGGTCATTAACGAGACTACTATACTCTGACTAGTACTGTTGTGGCCTCTGTTTTGTTTCTATCTTAACCTACCTTGCAATTGCTGCCGATCATTTCTATAGCGCCTACATTGAACAAATTACTTCGCCTACAGATCATGCTCTCAAAATGATGCCGTCATCAAGACTAAGAGTGTCGTTATTGGTCGTAGGACTAATATTATAATAGGCCTAATAATATATATTTTGTTTACCTGACCCGTGTATTATAAGGTTTAGAAATCCTTCGCTCGGTTGGAAATCTGCCATTTGCAGTTAATCTACGTCTCTCCCTATATCTCTGTTCATCTGTTCATCTGTCTGCCTATCTGCCTGTCTGTTGATCTATTTGCCTGTCTGCCTGTCTATCTGTCTGTCTATCTGTCTGTCTTGTCTGTCTGTCTGCCTCTCTGCATGTCTGTCTATCTGTCTGTCTATCTGTCTCTCTCTGTATGCCTGTCTATCTGCCTGACTGTCTGTCTGTCTTTCTGTCTGTCTGTCTGTCTGTCTGTCTGTCTGTCTGTCGTCTCTTTATCTGTCACCATCGGTCAAGCAACAATCCACACGACAGTGTCTTTTACCCGTGCACATAGATTAATAGTCTTACCTTGATCCTCTGTCTTCTATTTCTTTCCGTTTCCTATTGGCTCACTCTATCACACTCTACTTGTTTCTCTAATGCTCTCTTTCTCTCTTCCTCTCTCTCCTTCTCTCTGTCTCCCAGTATCAGATCTGTCTCTGTCGTTGTCTCTGTATTTCTCTGTCTGTCTCTGTCTCTGTCTGAATCTCTGTATATGCTGCCTGTGTATCTGTCTCTGCCTTTGCCTCTGTCTTTCTCTGTCTCTGTCTCTGTCTGTCTTTGTCTGCCTCTGTCCGTCTCTGTCTGTCTAACTGGCTCTCTCTCTCTCCATATACCTGTTTTTGTAGAAAAACAACCCTCCACAGGCAACAGAGTCAATCGTATCATCTTTATTAAGCAGCGATCTTTGAGAGAACTTGCGGTGCCTCGGTTGACGATTATAGACCTGGCAAACCTATACAGGTGGGCGAGATTATAAAGAGAACAGGTAGGGAGTGATGAGGTAGAAGTGAAAGGGAGAATCGAGGAAGGGAGAAACGAGGGATTAAAAGAGAAGGAGAAGCAAAGGAAGCATTGGCGAAAACTATAGGACCAAGAAAATGAGCGAAAATATGAGCGAAAATATGAGCGAAAATATGAGCGAAAATTTGAGCGAAAATATGAGCGAAAATATGGAGCAAAAATATGAGCGAAAATATGAGTAATATGCATGTAGGGGAACGATAAGCACCGAACAATTAGAGCAACACGTAGTAAAACAAGAGAAAGGATATATATTATATGAATATGTGTGCCTGGGTGTATGTGTGCGAGAGAAAGAGAGCAAAGAGAGACAGAGACAGAGACAGGGACAGAGACAGAGAGAGATAGAGACAGGCAGAAAGACAGATCTTAATGGTAACGTACGGTTCCCGGACAATTCGTCGCCGGACAATTGGGAGCGGACAATTCGAGTTAACATTAAACCCAACCTTATAACCAGTAACCCTAACCCTAACATTTACTTCACATGATTGTTTGCCATTTACAAGAAAAAAATAGGCTTAAACGAATGAATGAAAGTTTGATCGCCGCAAGCGCCTCTTAGTGGCTCACAATTTCCGGTCCGAATTGTCCGCTCCCAATTGTCCGCTCCCAATTGTCCGCTCCCAATTGTCCGCTCCCAATTATCCGGCGACGAATTGTCCGGACACCGTAACGTACACAGAAAACCACAAAGTGCGATCACCCAAGGACGGAAGGATACAGCGAGAAACTGATAGGCAATGACGGAGGGTGAGAGATAGACAGACATAGAGACAGACGCACATAGACAGAAAGAGACAGACAGAGAGAGATAGACAGAAAGAGACAGAGAGACACAGACAGAGACAGACAGACAAAGACAGACAGAGAAAGACACACTCAGAGAGACAGAGAGAAAGACAAAGACAGACATACAAATAGAAAGACAAAGCCTTGGGCACGACCTACGAACACAACACTCAGCGCCAATGACTGCTGCTGCTGCTGCTGCTTTCTTATTAGACAATGGCCTCAATTAGTTCAGGTGCCATCGAACAATAACATGAATAATTTAATTGTCTTTCATTCATTCCTTCATCCTTTGTTATCCCACTCTTCAATTCCTTAATTGTGTTATTCTATCGTGTATTTACTTCATTCATTTTTATAGCATTTTTATAGCGCCCCTTACTAAAAACATTCAATACGAGACTTCAACGAGACTTGCATCCTGATTGTCTCTCAATCGCCACTCACAGCAAGCACTAGATGGCGCAACGCTTTGTACTCAAGACAATGAGCGCGGGAACAATATATAAGTCAACGGATGAATGAATGGATGGTTGGCGTATGTATGTATGTATGTATGTATGTATGTATGTATGTATGTATGTATGTATGTATGTATGTATGTATGTATGTATGTATGTATGTATGTATGTATGTATGTATGTATGTATGTATGTATGTATGTATGTATGTATGTATGTATGTATGTATGTATGTATGTATGTATGTATGTAAGTATGTATGTATGTATGTACGTATGTACGTGCGTGCGTACGTACGTACGTACGTACGTACGTACGTACGTACGTACGTATGTATGTATGTATGTATGTATGTATGTATGTACGTACGTACGTACGTACGTACGTACGTACGTACGTACGTACGTACGTACGTACGTACGTACGTACGTATGTATGTATGTATGTATGTATGTATGTATGTATGTATGTATGTATGTATGTATGTATGTATGTATGTATGTAAGTATGTGTGTGTGTATGTATGTATGTATGTATGTATGCATGTATGTATGTATGTATGTATGTATGTATGTATGTATGTATGTATGTATGTATGTATGTATGTATGTATGTATGTATGTACGTACGTACGTACGTACGTACGTACGTACGTACGTATGTATGTATGTATGTATGTATGTATGCATGCATGCATGCATGCATGCATGCATGCATGTATGTATGTATGTATGTATGTATGTATGTATGTATGTATGTATGTATGTATGTATGTATGTATGTATGTATGTATGTATGTATGTATGTATGTATGTATGTATGTATGTATGTATGTATGTATGTATGTATGTATGTATGTATGTATGTATGTATGTATGTATGTATGTATGTATGTATGTATGTATGTATGTATGTATGTATGTATGTGTTCTCTACCCAGCAATTGATCTGAAACTTTGTATCTAAACAGAGAGCCATCAGTACCACCTGGTGGAGGGGTTGGCGTATCTCTACCTCCATGGGGGCCAGGGTGGGGAGGCGAAAACCCTATTTTCTCATTATGACCCTCTCTCCTACTGACTCTTTCTCTTTCCGGCCCATCCTTCCCCGTGGTCTATTCCCTTCGAGCCTTCTCTTCTAGTAGACGTCTTCCTCCCTCTTTTTCTTCCTCCCTCTTGGTCTTCCGTCTTCTATATGTAGCTCTCCCTCCAAGTTTCCCTCTCTGTTAATCTCTCTCCCATCCTACTCATCATCCCTCCATTATGCCTTCCCTGCATTATGTCTTTCCTCCTTCTATCTCTCCTTCTTCTATCTCTCCCTCCTTCTTCTATCCATCCCTCCTTCCTCTAACCCTCCCTCCTCCTTCTATCTCTCTCCCCTTCTTCTAGCCCTCCCTCCTCCTTCTATCCCTCCCTCCTTCTTCTATCCCTCCCTCCTTCTTCCCTCCCTCCATCCTTCTTCTATCCCTCCCTCCTCCTTCTATCCCTCCCTCCTTTTTCTTTCCCTCCTCCTTCTAGCCCTTCCTCCTTCTTCTATCTCTCCCTCCTTCTTAATCTCCCTTCACAGATCGCAGTCAGCTGCTCTTGGCACGCCAGCTCGCTTTCGTCCCAGCGATGCATTCGTCGCTTAAGCAGGCTGTGCCGCTGTCTGTAAATACTAAGCGCTTGAAGCATTAGCGTAAGCGAGGCCTGCGGTGGAGGATTTCTTACTCGGTGTTTAAACGCAACCCGACAGATGACGCCACGAATGCTGGTTAATTCGCTGCTTAGACTTTCGTGTTTCTCTGAATGTCAGATACCAGCGATGCATACAATTGTCTGGCAGCTAGAAGCATTTTTGCTCGGTCATGGGTTCCCGCACATGTTTAGGGACAAGAAGGGCACTTTCACCGGTGAAAAAGGACATCTCGTCTTTGACTACTGCTTTTTGTTAAAAAATTCTGAAACGAGGCTTACAGCACTAATGATATCAATGATACTGATGATAGCAATGATACTAATGATACAAATGATACCAATGAAACCAATGATACTAATGATACTAATGAAATGATACTAATGATACCAATGATACCAGTGATACCTATGTTACTAATGATACCAATGATACCAATGACACTAATGATAACAATGATATACACATTGAAACTGAGAAATTTGAATTTAAAAACCTCTCGAAAAATATCAATCTTTTTAATTTCCTGCTTTCCATTTCCAAGCTCTTACTACTCATTTTTGCCCCTCCTGCAACAAATCTGCGGGCTCCCGTAAGTGAAACCTTCGAAATCTATACAAGAGTATCATGAAATGCCGAACAACTTGATCCTGACACGACTTAGAATAGCTACTCTAAGTCGAGTCAGAATAGCTGTTCTAAGTCGTGTCAGAATAGCTGCTATTCTGACACGACTTATAATATCAATTCTGACACGACTTAGAATAGCTATTCAATAGCTATTCTAAGTCGTGTCAGAGTGTGAAACAGGGATGCCTATACATGTACGGTTCAATGTCTCGATAACAAAAGTCGTTCAGTAAGGTCAAAAGCTATAGCAGCACGCATTCAGCCAACTGACGACACTAAAGGATCGTTGAAAATACAACATGCGCAGAGAGGGAAATACTATAGTGCGTAATGTAATGTAAAATCTTCGTGCAGTGGCGTAGCCAGGAATTTATGATGGGGTGGGAGGTTTGGGGGTTTATGGCCTGGCCACATGCCCTTTCTGACACCAACCCAACAGTATTACAGTAAATGAATGAAAAGGGAATAAAGTAACAAAGGGAACAAAGTAAGAAATTGTTTTGTTTTTCTTATTTAAGTGGATAAATAACCTTTAAAAAACTTTTCCATAGGCCAATGGGTGGGGGTGGGGTTTAACCCTCGAAACCCCCTTGTCTACGCCACCGTCTTCGCGAATGTCTCATCATCAACAAAAGTCACGACGGCATGGGAGACCAGCTTATTCACCGGCGCTAACTGTTCCGAATTTAGCTTGCATAATTATCTAAAATTTAGTTCTTGAAGATGTACTCTAGTACAGCAAGCGCGAAAAACTGTAACTGAAATAACACCGAGCATTGGTCAACTGAGGGCATAGTAAGACCAGTAGACAAGATTGAAGATCACAAAAGTCAATGGGAACATGATCCTCGATGCCTTCTCAACCGCATCAGCCGGGTCTTCTCGTAAGCGATCCAAGAAACTTTGGATTCGATCGTCACTCTTCCTTTCGTCCACGTTTGATTGTGTTCCAACGCTGCTGCCATCTTCCGATATGCGGCTCTAATAAAACAGGTAACAGAATGACAGCAGTGTTATATGCAGCTGTGCATCAACCACAAGCATGCATTGTTGATAGGTACAAACGACTTTCAATATTATTAGAAAACTACCAAAACAGAAATATCACAAATAATAGGTGAGAGAGAGAGAGAGAGAGAGAGAGAGAGAGAGAGAGAGAGAGAGAGAGAGAGAGAGAGAGAGAGAGAGAGAGAGTAGCATGTAACTAAAAAAGTTATCAGCTATTAAATAACCGGAGATGTCACGTTTTTTAGAAATGTTTTGGAGAAAGACTAACAAATTAAGTCATTATACATGTAGGTTATCGGCGAACGACTAAGGAAAATGTTTTCTCCAAAGAAATTTTTTTGTTCGCCCCGTTAAAACATTTCTGCATCCGCCCCTCATAGGAACATGATGTCTAACTAATAACTGGTCCAAGAAGATATTCACAGAAGGAGTGGAGTGACAATAAATAGGACAAGGAGAAGAAACAGAAGAGGAAAACGAAAAGAATAGAATGAAGAAAACGAAGTGAATGGAGTTAAGTACAAATCTCGCACTTCATAAACACTATAAAAATTCGTTTAAATAGTAGGAATAACTGATATTCATTCCACCTCATCTTCCTCTTCCTCCTTCTCCCACTCCTCCTCCTCGTTCCTCTTGTCATCCTCCTCCGCGTCTATATAAAGTTAAGATAAGCATTATATGTCGGACTCTTCGCTATGCTATGAAGAAGAAACTCCTATTGCCACGGGCTCGCTTAACTGTCGACCTATCTTGGTTGTAGAGCCGGAATGACCTCCCTTCAAAAATAGTGTCTGAGCCAACTTTGTTTAAAAAATCTCTCAAGTTTCTTTCCTTTTGCGTGGCTGGGATGGGAGCGCTCCTGAGCAGGTGTCTTTAAAGGGCGCCATATAAATCCATAAAATAAATGAATGAATGAATGAATGAGTGAATGAATGAACGTGAACTGACTCTAGTCTCTGATTTCGTCTGCCTACGAATCAACGAGTTGACGATGGAGAATTCAACGAAAGCCGCGAAGACGTAAGCGAGACAAGTGACCATCCAGATATCGATGGCTTTCGCCGAGGAGTCGGACGACATGTTTCGCATCTGCCCGGAGCTCTGACTCGAGATCATCGTCAGGATAGTCGTGATGGTCAGCGAAGTTCTGGCCGGAGCAGAGTGCGGATCCATCCAGAAGGAGAGCCAGGAAATGACAACGACCAGGAATTGTGGGAGGTAGGTGCTGAGGATGTAGGCCTTGAGACGACGGCTGAGATGGAATTGTGCCATCAAGCAGGGCTTCTCGCCTGTATAACGACAAAGGGTGAATGGACCTTGATTCGGAGGAATAATAATTTCAAACAGCCGCATGTATGTATATGAATCACATACAATCACGCAAACATATGCACTAACTCACGCGCATACATGTATGCACAAACAACGGAAATGAAAGACGTGACTAAACATGTAGCGTTGATGCCGATAATTACGATTGTAAATGAGCAGTGTGTGTGCACATCGTCCGTTTTGTCGCACAGCCACCAAACAGAATCGTGCCATCTCGGTAGTTGGTCCTTCGATTTTGCACGGGTTCCATTTCCCCCTGCGCTTCTTCCCAGGTCCACTCAGACTATTTCAATGCACATCTCAAAACCGTCTTTCTTAAGTCCTACTGGGGTCGGGAGCGCTTCTGAGTAGTCGCATTGAAGGGGCGCTATAGAAGCCCTCGTGATGAACGAGATGATAGGACATGGGGTCACTCCACGCTGTTCCCTAAGAACCTCAAAACTATCGCATTCAGTCGTGGTTGGGCCGGGAGCACCTCCGAGTAGCCTATTTTGAAGAGGCGCCATATCAAATTTCCGAAATAAATAAACAGATCTAAATAAATAAATAAATGAATAAATAAATAAATAAATGAATAAATGAATAAATAAATAAATAAAATAAATATAAATAAATAGATAAATAAATAAGTGGCTGGACCAACCGATGCCAGAGTGTTCGCAGACGGCGGACGTGACGTTTGTGATGACGTATTCGGGCAGGTCGATGTTTTCGTCCAGTTCAACATGCTGAGCGTCCAATCTCCACAGGAATACGACGTCCTCGGTGGTGTAGCCGTCTGTCAGTCAAATGTTGTATTGTATTGTATTGCATTGCATTGTGCAAACACATTTATAAAGCGCCTCTACTAGGGTGAACCGTTCAGAGGCGCTCCCAGTGCGCAAGGCCACGAGAGAAGAAATAGGTTTTGAGAAATAGACACAGTTCCACTGATTGCCGATTGCATGGCGCAGCAGAGAAGTGAGAGAAATTACGAATGAATGCTAAAAGCGGAACTGAGACTTAAACAATTATAATTATCTCGAAGTGAGCTGAAAAAATTTGAACAAGATTGGTTGAAGCGAGAGAATTTCTTCTGATTTTGAAAGGTCGTTAAAATGCGTTAAAATTCGTTGCAGGTTCCAGCGCAGCTAGAATGAGACACTGATGAAGTTGCAAGTGGAGCCTTAAGTAGGCATGACACAGTACAGGCTACAATATATGCACGCTCTGCTGATGAACTGCTAAGAAGACTCTTTACTAGTCTTTAGCGACAGTCAATTCCGAAAGTTAAACTGACAATGAAATAACAAAAGTCAGTAACTCAATGACATAATTTTGTCTAACTGTGCTGAAATCGAGATCAAAAGTTAAATACAGCCAAAGCATGCAGGTGCAGTTTAAATACTTCATCAGTGTTTAATTTACTGTAGACCTACCAATCTCAAACCTGGAGAAAGGACTGTTAGTCTTTCCTATTCTTTCTCTCGCCTCAAATCCCACCTTTTCTTTCGGGATCGCTTACGCACTAGGAGCGCTTCGGAAAAGCTTATGAGAATCGCTTTTTAAATGGTCAACTTATCAAATACAATAATTATAGGGCATAGATCTACAGGAACTCGCTCTGTCATCCTCTCTGGAAGTCTTTCGCCATCTTTCTCTCTTCTCAAAATCTGCCTTTTCACTCGAGGTTGCACGTACTGTGAGCTCTTCTGAAAGTCTCTGACTTGCTGGGAGAATCGCTTTATAAATGTTCAAATTATTTATCATACAGCTTCCACGATCAGTTATTTTGATCCTGTTGCCAATCAGTACGCAACAGGTATTCGAAAAAACGACTCACAACTTCCGAACTCAATTGAGCAGGTCTGGTTGTCCATAGGGTATCGATTGAGTTGCATGCTGCACGAAAGGGTCAGAGTCAATCGCTGGCTGAAGTAAATGGTTCCATTTGGCGACAGACGGATCAGGCGATTGGGAACCGTTATCGTGTGGAACAGACCGGACTTGAGGTTCCGTATGAACAAGTCCGGAACCCAGATCCGGTCGAACTGGTTGTAGTTCAGAGAGATGCTGTAATGGGAAAATATTATGTCATTTGTAACACGTATCAGATTTACATTGATGATGATCGGGATTCTACAACGGATTCATTCATTCATTCATTCATTCATTCATTCATTCATTCATTCATTTCAGACACTTATATAGCGCCTCTTCAAGAGTATCTACTCAGAAGCGCTTCCGACCCAACCACGGTTAAAAGATCAGTCTTAAGAGCAGAGTGGAACGTAGTCTCAAAGGCTCTAGGCACCAGAAGTAGTTCCACAGGATTACCACTGCCTCACTTGCTGTGACATTATTATTGATGTTATGTTCATTAGGATAATATGAGACGATGCTAAACGAAAAGAGAAGAAGTGAGAATAAAACGCTGGAAGAACAGAGAATAGAAAATCAGACAAAATCTCATCTTTAGTTTACATTAACCACAATAATTTTCAATTAAATTTGTATTACGTTAACACGGTTCACAGGAACTTTGTCTGAGAATTCTAGAAAGTTTGTAATGCAAATCATCTTAATGAGCCGTCGAATCGATGAATCCTAGCGACCGTCATGGTCAACCTTCTCAATGAATGCAAATACGAACACCTAACCGACTTACCACTGGTACCTGTCTCCGACTGGTACTTATGTCCGACTGGTACCTACTTCCGACTGGTACTTTCTTCCGACTGGTACTGACTTCCGACTGGCACCTGCGTGCACTTGCAACTGGTATTTACTTTCAACTGGTACTTACTTCCGACTGGTACTTGCTTCCGAATGGCACCTACATGTACCTGCAACTGGTATTTTCTTCCGACTGGTACCTACTTGCGTCTGATACTTACCTCCGTCTGACACTTACTTCCGTCTGACACTTACTTCCGACTGGTACTCATTTCCGACTGGTACTTACTCCCGACTGGACTCGTTGAAGGCGAGTCGATCGTCTTTCCAGATCTGACGCAGGTAGATCGACATTGAAAATTCCTGTCAATGAATTCACCAACATTTACTTTATACAGCGCCTTTTAAATACTCGAATACGATAGCAAGGGTAAATAAATTCAGAAAGAAACCGTTCTTCTTGACAAAACTAATTCATTCATTCATTCAAGTATTTATATAGCGCGTCTTCAAGAAAACTACTCAAAGGCACTCAAATCGATCATTATACTTATGCAAACATAAATGCATTAATAGGCTACATACAAATTTCATATGCATAATACATATAGGGCCTATGCATTGCATACATACAACCGTATAGTCTAAGCCAAGGGCGCCAGCACATTTGGGGTAAGGAGAGGAGGGGCGCTTGCCTCCCCTCTTAGAAAATTTGCATCTTTTTCAGCCATAGGCCTACTGCATTCTGTTGCTAACTAAAAATTTCGGTGCTCTGTAGTACTACTTATTCAAATGATGCACAAAAACGAGACTGAGTAGCTTTAGCATCTAGAAACCTTTAGAAAAAACCACATTTTCTTCATTGTCTGCTTAGCATTTTTGTAAGCTCTTTGTAAAAATAGAAATTGACCGCGGCCACTGTGGTTTGCCCTCTTCTTCAAAACTTGATTCGGGCGCTCATGGTATAATAGGCTGCACATAACTTTCAAAATAATATACATGCCGTTGCGTAGTCTAAGAAATTACATAAAAGAAGGATAGGGTGTTACACGGTATACGATATGGTATTGCATGATAATAATGATATATTAGGCCTACGTGGTATGGCATTTGGTGTAATTGCAGAACACGGGACCGCTAGTTTTTAGCGATTTTAGTATAGTATATGGTAGACTATATAGTATCTAATGACGACACTAACCCTAACACTAACCATAACCGACCCTCACGGCGCTTACCCTGACCCTAACCGCTAAGCTAGCGGCCCCGTCCGTGTTCTACAATTACCCCTGGCATTAATTTTCATGGTATGCTATAGGATGTGATTGAATACGACTGATCACTCCAGGAATGCCTACCATTTTAACTTCACTGATCGAACTGATGTCCGCAACTTCAAAGTTAATGTAGACGATCAGTGCATCTGAAAACAACAAAGATACAAAGATAGATCGTCATATATCAATTGTAACTATCATCGTAATTGTAATAATCGGCAATGAACGTGAATCGACGCATTATATAGCACCCGTCGAATCTCTTCTGTAGGCCTAATTGTAATTGTAATCGTACATTTATATAGCGCCCCTTCAAGAGAACTTCTCAGAGGCGCTCCCGACCTGACACCAAACCACAATCAAAGAGAATGGTTTTCAAACGCTTGCGGAAAAGGGGCAAAGAAAGACAAAGAATTTCATTACGGAGACTAATAGGTAACTTATTCCAGAAAGACGGACCGACCACAGCAAAGTTTCTGTGCAGCACTGTGGAAGATCGAGCCATAGGGACAACCAGGTCACCATGCGTTGCCATTGAACATTCAGTGTAGCCTACCGGTAAAGTAACTGTTTGACTTCGACGAGTCTATAGCAAAGGTAAGGCTAGGAAAGTCGTGATTTGCATGCACGCTGGCACATAGAGAGCACGGAATTGGCATTCCGTTCGGCAGATGGCCAGTAGCGGCGCCAGCCGCGCCAGGGAGGACTAGGGGCTAAGCCCACCTGAAAAGGCCATCCGGTTTTTTACATGTAAAAATTAAATATTTCCATAATTAGCCCCTCCCCCTTTCGGCCAAATGACTAGGAAAGGTCGCCAGAAATTTTGGCGAACGATAATGGAAAATTTCCTCCGCGAGGATTCAGCCCCCAAAGCTGAAATCCTGGCGCCGTTGTCACGAAATAGAGTATCCCCCGTATTAATTGTATCCCCCCAAATTAAAAAAAGTGGAAAAAATCGATTCCGCGTGTATTTTTTTGAAAATTAAAATTTTCGTCGGCTTTGTTTTGAACAATTACACTAACAGGTATGTTTATTCCTACTAGATAATTTGTTTTGCATTGTTTTTAGAGCACTTAAAACATTAAAAACACTTAAGAACACTCAGAGTCACTAAATAAATTCGAGTTACCATTATCTGTGCATTGCTTAGGACACTTAAAACAATTAGAGTCACTTAAAATTTTGATTACAGCATAAAAAAATTTATTGTGCGCATTTTTCCAAAAAGGGGATAGAATGGTTTATCCCCCCGGATAGTATAGACCGGTTAATTCCATCCGGGGGGATAGATTAATTCATCCCCCCGGATAGCTTTCAGGGGGGATACTCCGTTTCGTGTCACCGTCATTGCAGATGGCGTCAACAGGATACGCATTGGGACATGATGGACGCCTTGCACGGCTGCCGTACAGTTAAATTCGACTCCTGTAATAACTTGCGATCATCCGTCCATTCATTCATTCATTCCGAAAATTTATATGGCGCCCCTTCAAGAAGCCTACTCAGAGGCGCTCCCAGTCCAGCCACAGCTAAAAAGATAGGTCTTGAGCAACTTGTAGAAATTAGGCAAATTATTCCGAGGTAGTAAGCGTAGTGCAAGTGGGAGCCCATTCCCTGTGGACGGGCCAATAACCGAGAAGGCTCGACGCTGTCTGGTAGCAGAGCGGGCTCGAGGGACCAGCAGCTCCCCATTGGCCGAAGAGCGCAAAGTTCTACGGGAACATGCCATAGATTATGACCATACTGCGGTGTATAATGTATATGCTGTGCATTAGTTCGAAATTAAAAGGATATTACTATAATCATCATTATTTTTTTGTCCCGAGGTACACACACATAATCCCTTATTATTACGTTATTATTATTTTTTATTTTTACCTGAGGTACATGTGATGCCTCAGGAGTAAAAGAGTATGGATACCATTTTCAGGGATTGCTATGAGTGTTATTATTATTGTTGTTGTTGTTGCTGTTATTATTGTTATCATTTCACCCAAGGTATCAATGATGGATTTATAAAAGTCAGGTGGCAATGTTCTGGCACGACTCGTCTTATTATTATTATTGTTATTATTATTATTGTTGTTATTGTTGTAAATGTTTTCGCTCGAGTTAGTAAAGATTCCACAGGTTATAAAAGATTCAAATTAGCCTAGGTTATTCAAGCTCTCGTCTCCCAACGTAATACGCAAAGTCACGACGTAAAACCATTGCGTTCAAAAATCTATGGCACGTTGTTATTATTATTAGGCCTACTATTATTGCAAATGTTCAAAGGATGGTTTAAGACTGCTCAACTGCAAGTCTTCAAAGGTACCGTTAAATGTGTTCAAATGAAAGTCATCGATCGTCTGCATGTCAAGCTTCAAAGGCATCTAGCCGACTGCTCGATTCTTAATATTATTATTGGACCGTATATAATCCAACGTCAAAAAGACTGCTGGGCGTTGCTGTCACGATTTCGCCTTCCCTCCATAAATTATTTTCAAGTCTGTAATGATTGAAATATAATCTCTTTGGAAAAACTTTTTCCCGGAACAGAGTCGCACGACAAACAGCTGTTTCTCACTTAAAATAGCAACCATTTCGTCAGCCATTTAATTTAGACTGAAATTACTAAATTTTGACATTTTCTAAACCACAGTTTGCTGTTTTACTCATATTCGTTATAGTCTAAGCTTATGCAGCAATAGAGATAAGTCGCGATTGAATTCTTTCACAAATGAGTTCTCTGCACTAGCCTATCACTGGGCTATGATTTTCCTGGCCACCTTTGTTTCAATTTCTCTTTTTCTTCATTTGCATTTTTTCCATGATGAGAAACAACACTTGTGTCAATTTCTGGTCAATCAATGCACCTATTATAATAATTCTTTTTATATTTGACCCAATCAACATAACGGAATCCTAGACATTGGAGGAAGCTAGTTCCTCATATTTTTCGTCACATATGTTTCTATGCACAATCATATATAATATATACTCGAATTCATTATTAATTCAAGCCTCTGAGTAGATATCTTGAAGGTGGTGGGCACTATGTAAATTCAGCAGAACGAAGAAGGCGTGAAGGTCTGGCAGAAGTGGGCCTACACATCAAGCCACATAGGTATTTAGGCGCTATATGCCCTGCAGGGACTCAGTAACCAATGGCAGGACCGGGAGCCGGTGAAGGTTTAGACTCTAGAGTCATGTATAATATAGAGATCTGTGAGCATCTAGGAAGTCGTGCGATAAGTAAAGCAGCAGAATTTAGGACAGATGGCGTACGAACCTTATTGGTAATCCCCTACTGGTTTCCTGATGCCAGATTGTCTGCACGGACCATTACAGCAATGGCACGTTATTAATGCTGCATGTTACATGCAAGTGTGCAATAAATATACAGCTTGTGCGATTTCTGTTGTCAATTTCTTGGGCCGTGCGAATATTAAATATTAATACTAAGCAGTCAACATCACAGGACGTCCTTAGAGAGCGGATGGGTCGTGATAAGGACGTCCAGATTGTGAACCTGTGGCGGCAAATCCGAGCCATCCGAAATGATTGTGTTTATTGTATGTTTAAAGATTTTCACGATAAATCGATTGATTTTGCATAATACATTGATGACTATTAAAACGTTAAACCTCGGACATTGCAAAGACAACGACAACTATTAATTACTACTACTGCTGCTTTTGCTACGACTACTTCAACTACTACCACAGCTACTACAACAAGAGGTACCACTACGGAAAATAATAATAATAAATAACAATAATTACAATATTAATTACTACTGCTGTTGCTCTTTCTACGACTACTTCAACTACTACAGCAGCAGGTACCACTACGGAAAATAATAAACAATAAAAAATTAATAGGCCTATTAATTTTAATAATGATAGCACTAATTGTAATGATAATAATGGTGACGATAATGATAATAGTAATATCAATTGAATTTTCCAAGCATTCAGCAATAGCTCCTAGCATAATGTTTTAGATCATTCGGGTTATATGGACCTCGAAACAAAAATAATAGCAACTGTTGTAGTAGTAGTAGTAGTAGTAGTAGTAGTAGTAGTAGTAGTAGTAGTAGTCAATAACACACATACATACATACATACATACATACATACATACATACGTAGTAGTAGTAGTAGTAGTAGTAGTAGTAGTAGTAGTAGTAGTAGCAGCAGCAGCAGCAGCAGCAGCAGCAGCAGCAGCAGCAGCAGCAGCAGCAGCAGCAGCAGCAGCAGCAGCAGCAGCAGCAGCAGCAGCAGCAGTAGTAGTAGCTATAATAATAATATAAAAATAGATAGACCGTTACTATTAATATAGCCCTAGATAATTGCAGTTCATAATAGCATTTGAAATGCTATTCAGAGGAATAGGTCAACTCAGGAGTTTATTCATCGAGAGGTATTTGAGGTAAGACAACCTTGATCGGCTCCTGGTCTGATACGACTGTTGTAACTTGCGGAACCAAGACGATTTTCAATCAGGTCGGTCATGAAACTGAAACAATATGCAACGTATGTACGTACGTATGTATGTACGTATGTTTGTACGTACATGTATGTATGTATGTGTGTATGTATGTATGTATGTATGTATGTATGTATGTATGTATGTATGTATGTATGTATGTATGTATGTATGTATGTATGTATGTATGCATGTATGTATGTATGTATGTATGTGAGTATGTATGTATGACATTGTATGTATATATGCATACATGTATTTAAGTATGTATGTATGTAAGTATGTATTTGAATGTAATGCTACTACGAATATCGTGTCCAGAATGACCTCAAACTTCTTTTCCATTTCTATTTTCAAGGTCTACTTTAAAAATTACATTGGACGGATGCTTTGACTTCTCATTATACATATAGCATGTTGTTGACATAATGTTTATGGAGGCACGTATCACGGTAACTAACCGTGTCTTGACACATTTTTGAAAATCGATTGATTAGTATTGTTATTAATAATTATTAATAGTCGACACACAACTGGTGTCGTTGCTTCTAACTCTCTCTTGTCACAAACGACTCCAACTTCTAATTAATTAATTAATTAATTAATTACCGGTGTTATTAAAAGAGTTTTTACCCAGATGGGCGGCAGTAAAAATGAAAAAAATGCGTCGACATTTTGATGTGTTAGGCATGCTACCGATGTCACCAGGTGTCGATCTTTTTTTTAAAACTGTGTTCTGCGTTGATTGGCATGACAGGTAGATCGATAAACCAGGTGTGTCATGCAAGAGGAATTCATGGTATACACGTTATTGGAAAACTGCAGTTGCGGTAAGCAGGATACAATTTTAAAAATGAGCTAAGCTTAAAAGTCAGAGAGTACAGATTGGTCACAACATCCGTTATTAAGATACACAGGTAAGGCAGATCAAAGCGAAGAATTCAACTTCTGCAATGTAAGCTCCTATAAGAGACAAATATTCCATTTCGAGTATGTATGTATGTATGTATGTACTCACAATAGTGCAACCTTAATAAAAATTACTTAATATGAGGTTCACTGGTGTTATTATTGATGCTATTATTACTTATTATTAAGATAAAGTCAAAAGAAGTCACACTTGACAGCTAACTTTTTTCATAGATGTAAAAAAATGATTAAAAAAGGAAAAAGTCGTTTTATTGGAAACAATTTAAAAAAACGAAAAAATGACAAAAACGGAAAATTATTTGACTTGGTTACATCTTTTTAAACTGCATTTTTAACTTTAAAACCTTGTTTATGCAATTTTCTGAATCGGAAAATAACACAACTTTATTAATAGTAGGCCAAAATTTCGGTGAAAACGCAAGGAATATCAGACAAAAAATTAAGGTAAATAATAACAGAAAGTGAACAAATAAATGAATAGGCCTAAATAAATTTACATAAAAAATATAAAAACGGAATAAAACGGTGCAAAAAACCCAGAAAACACGTTAAACAAACGAAAAACACGTTTAAAAAAATTAAAACGAAAATAGCGTTTTAAACACACTATGATTTATCTTGTTCAATATTTCTTGATGTTTCTCGTTTGCGTCGGGTTTCGCTGCGACTCATTGTGGCCTATCTATGCATAATTTTCCTGTTGCTCTTTTGTGCCATGGATGATTAGTGAGTTTTAGACTAGACTTTTACATTCCATTGATTAATATCCGGGCTCCATTAGGACTCGTGTGCAATTTATCGGTGACAAGCCCATAGTACCATAGTCCGCTGTCCAGTGTTATGCAATACGGAATTTTTCCCTTTTCACTTATGTAAACTACTCTATTTACCGAAGCCAACCTTCCCATATTATCCAGTCCTCAACGGGTAACAAAGTCTATTTATTTTTAGTGTACCGAACACTAAATTTTTCGTTTTATCCCTGCACCGAAGCCCATGCTGACCCAATAGAAACGTACCTTGTTGGATCCGGTGTGGTGGAATCGACGAATTCCATCAAACAAATCATCAGGAGAACAGCTACGCCTGACAACATCTGAAATCACAATGCATTAAAGCAAATAATAGCAGTCAGTATTGTACGATCTTAATTATAAATAAATATGCTAAGCTATTTCCCAGAAGAATTAAATAGATTCAAACGAGCAAGTATTGTACGTGTAGATTATGCATGCACTATTTATGTCTACAGGTAAACATTGTTAATATATAATACACAGTATAACAATTTTGCATTCATTCCTAAATATATGTAAATAATGAATAAAACTTTACTATGTTGAATGAGTGCAACAAGTACATGTAGCTTGTGCTCATAGATACACACATAAATACATACAAACATACATGCATGCATGCATTCATACATACATACACACACACACGTACATACATACATAAATACATACATAATTACATACACACATAAATACATACATACATACATGCATGCATGCATTCATACATACATACATACACACACGTACATACATACATAAATACATACATAATTACATACACACATAAATACATACATACATACATACATACACACATACATTCATACATACATACATACATACATACATACATACATACATACATACATACATACATATAGACAATTATTATGCATCTGTTAAAGTGACGTTTTAGAGTTCTCATAGATTTTGCCGTTTTGCCCACATTGATCCCGCGCATGGATTCTTCTCTCTTCATTAACACGTTCTTCGTTATTAACTGACAACCGAATCACATCCTTTCGCCATCTCAAAACTACCTTCTTTTCTCTGGTTCTTTCGCAACGGGAGCGTCTCTGATCGGCATGCAAATTTGAGAGACGCTATACAAGATTTTAGATGCAATGCGATTCAATATTAGAATTCATCAGAATACCTGAAATTACGCTGTATTCTTATACATGTAATGTTACGTATTGATTTGACTTACAATCGAAAGACAATGTCTCACCGTTACAATGTTCCTTCTCCTACCTTTCTTCTTCACTCTCTTCTGTAATAATCACACGAACTGTGCAATTTCCTTTCACGAACCACAACAATGAGCAGTGTAATTCTCGGTGACTTCAGAACGAGGACAGTAGTAGTCATCAACAATGGTTTGGCGCCATGAAGGTGAGAGCAAATGCAGCTACATAAGCTAATCGAAGCATAGCCCGTGGCCGCAGTAAATCGCGTTCTGTGTGCGCGCGCCGTTATGGAGCGCCGAGATGATAACATTATCGAGCGGCTATGGAGCTCCGTGGGTGTCATATCGAACCGCGTAGGTTTCATAGATATAGGACAGGACAGGTGCAAATGCACTTAACGTTGCCATTAGCAATGGTAAGTTTGTTCAGCATAACTATTATTGTAAGCTCATGCGTCTGAGTAATGGCCGTGCGGTAATACTCGCCAGTTGTTGCATTGAAGGAGCGCTATATAAGCGAATGAGTGAACGGATAAATGATTGAATGATGCTGACTGCTGTCCTGGTTCTAAGTCACCGAGAATATACACTATGTCCCAATAAATCGGGAACCATTTTTATAATGTGAATAAAACAGGTAAATCTTAATCGATTTTCAAAATTTTAAAACTGTTTTTATCCTGATATAATTATCTTACACTGATTCAAATATGAAGTTTCTTGCATGAATATTGACGACACAATTACGTCATTTGCATCAGAGAATTCAAATGTTAAGTACCGAACTCAACTTTTTCTTTAAAAATATCTACGTTACCTTAAATATTATTTCACAATTATAAATTTTAGTTTAGTTTTAGTTAAAATTTGACTAACATTAGACTACAAGGTGTGTTCAAAGTGTCCGCCTTCGGCTTCATCACAAGCTTCAAGACGCGTTCGCCATTTGCCAATTGCAGCATCAATAACCAATTGATCAAATTCTTCTCACGCATTAATGATTCGTAAATTAACGACGTCATTATGACGTAATTTTTTAGTGAGGGCCGTTCATAAATTACCAATTTGTAGATAATTATCCCAGATTCAAGCCTGTTTTGAAATTTCGACAATCGATGAATATCTACCTGTTTTATTCACATTATAAAAAGGGTGCCCGATTTATTGGGACACTGTAATTATACTAGCCATTGTTGTCGTTCTGTATTGTACAGGGATCTGGTGTTGAATGGATGGATAAATGAATGAATGTATGAGTGAATGAATGAATGAATAATGCAAACGTCTGCCAGGTCTTGTCCTGTCATCAACCACTCTCGATGCGACTTTCGGCCGCCTCATGCTCAATTTGTCTCCATTGATGTCTGTTCTTGACTCTCTTTGTCATTTCTGACTCTTAGAGTTCTGTCCACGTTGTGATGTTATCCATCCATCTTGTTTTTGGTTTACCTCGTGCACGTGACCGTGAAGGGGGGGGGGTGGGGCGGAATCTGCGGGGAGAAAATTTTCCGTTTTCAGGTGCAACAATTTCTGACGACCTTTTTTTCTCAAGAAAAATTTCCATTTCGGGCGTCTAAATTTCTGACGACGTTTTTTTAGTCGTCTGGTCAAAATCTAGGAAAATGTCCTTTTTCATATCCGCCAAACTGTCTGGCAAACCACGTGCATATTTTTTTTGGGGGTTGATCATGCAGAATTTTCATTTTTACATGGGTAAAAATGGATGACCTTTTTAGAGGGGGGGGGGGCTAAGCCCGCTACTGATCTCCTCACATTATTTTCATCATCTGCTTCTTCTGAACCGTATACAATAAACTATAATTTTTTGTCTGATCGAGCCAAGACTAGCCTTGTGTCATGTAAGCTGCTAAATCGACACTTGTGGAAAGTGGTAACTAAACGCACGAAACAATAAGATCCGTGAATATAGATCCTTCAAAGCTAGACACAGGTATTACAGGAGCTCTGCCGATCAATTCCCCATTGTAAAAGAATGGATCCATTTACGGTTGGACTCATCTTTTCCTGGATCAATAATTATTATTCAGCCGTTCAGAAGACTCTGTCCGTTAGACATCTTCAAAGTCATCTACATATTATACTGCAGTAGTTGAGACAGAACGAATAAATGCATACGAGATCAAATGTTGGGGGTATGTTCTCAAAGTACTATGAACCGCTAAAAATACCCCCCCAAAATCATATAGAAAACAGACCATTTTTCGGACCCGGATTTGGAGATCGGCCGACGATAATGCATGGAGCTAGTAGGTTAGATGACTTTGAAGATGGCAAATACTAAGTAGTATATTAGTTAGCAGATGATAGCTACCAAAGTAGTAGATGATTTCGAAGACCATAACCACAGTGATTTGTAAATGAATTTCAAAATAGATAGAGATCCCATCGCTGGGTATATAATTACAATCGATGTGGTTCAATAACTGCAACTCCGTCACTGGTTGCACTCTGCTAGTGCCAGTCCCAAGCCTGGATAAAGGAGGAGGGGTCGCTAATGGTCTTTGTTACCACACAGTGACGCTAAACTGCAAATACAACTACAATGGGTTATGGAGTGAGTCAAACAGGGTTATTATACAGAAACAGAGGTCCGCGATTGATACCAGTTAGTAGTCAGACTACTACAGCCACGGCAGCCAATTAAGTATTTCTACTAACCAGTAGTAAATTAACATTTAGTTAACCATTCTCATTAATTAGCTATGAGGTCAGAGGTCAAAAGGTCAAGGTAACTAGGTCAACGTGATTAGGACACGCCAATTAGACCGATGGTCAAAGTTCCTGGGTTTTTAGATCTCTGGACCCGCATCATGGGTCCCTGGGTTCTAGGACCTGGGCACTCTTGGCTCGTGCCCTGGGTCCTTGGTGTCCCTGCTTCCGCCGGAAGTATCGGCATGCTTACACTGGGAATGAAGTCCGTGGCTGATCCCATCGCGGAGTAGGTCAGTACTGTAGATGTGTCGGTATTTGGTTGGCCTGGGTGCCAATAGTACAGAGACAAAACTGGTCTGTGAGCTCCCTGGAAAAATGGCGTCTCAGCCATACCGTGCTCTGTAGGCCAGGGTCGATATAAATCTGCACCCGTAACGAGAAGACAAAATTAATACCTATTGCGAAACTAGGGGAAGGCCACATCATAACACCTGCTATCACGAATTTAATGTTCACTGTCACGCACTTGATACCCACTGTCACGAATTTAATGCTCACTGTCACGCACTTGATACCCACTGTCACGCTCGTATATAATACTTGCGATCACATTTGCGTGTCACGCGTTGGACCTGTATGCGCTGAGTGAAGGTTATGTTAGAAGTGTAGCAATGGAGGGATTGCCAGCACAAAAAGTGGACTGGAAGAAAAAGATGCATAGTCCTTTTCATAGGCGTACGAGGCGGGAGTCCAGGGGTGGCAAATGCCCCCCAAATTTCGGGCAAATGTGCTTTTTGGGTAAAAGAGGTCTGGAGGTGAAAAAAATTCTGGAATTTTTGTCGGGCAAAACAGGTACAGGAGGATTTTTTCGGACACACAGGGGTAAAAAACACATTTTCTCAAGATTTACGGAAAAATCCTAAATATTTGGGCGGATGACAAATTTTTTTTGCCCCCCCACTACCGAAATGTCCCGTACGCCTATGGTACTTTTCTTCCGGTCCGCTTTTTGTTCTGACGATCCCTCCATTGTAAATCCGCAAAGTTGGCTTAGACAGGTCATAGATATATAAGCTAATTGAACGAATGCAGATTATTTTGTAAACCGATGTTTAAACAAATTCTAAAGTGATTTTGCAGACAAAGCAGAAGTATTGATAATCAATTTATGAGAAAAAAACCCAGCTGCAGTGTAAGCCAGAGAGACAAGAACGAATGAAAACCGAGCAAAAGAGACGGGAAATGAAAAGGATGGCTGCAATAATAGAAGCAATTAATTTTGGGAAAATAAATTGAGAACAGTGATGAGAACAGTTGGTAAATGAACGAGAGGAGAATTTGTTGAAGAGCGTAAGGTTTTGGGTGTCTGAACACCCCCCCCCCCCCCCAATGAATAATGTAAAAATGAAATAACGTGCTCACTAGTATACCACTAGTATAAATTATAAGAACTAAGGGAAGAATTTCATTTTGAGACTCTTATTTCTATGTGATATCTTACGGTAGATTAGATCCAACACTGCTATGAGAGCTGACACTTCGCCGAACCCCATGGGCTATAGACAGTTGATTCGGTTGCAAGTCGACTTGCTTAAGGTCTAGTTAAACATCCCCCACCCCTCCGAAACAAAAACCTGGCTCCGGCCTTTGACTAATATTGATTATTATTTGCCTTCAATGTTCAGCTCTTGAATATGCGATTGGCAACAAGTCATCTGTCACAGCCTTGTACATATAGCTGAGTAAACCTAATTTATTATATTACTTCATCCGATTGTAGTGAACACATGCGCTCTTTTTCAAGCGCAAGACTGTCTTTTCTAACCGTGCTGGGATATGGCGCACATCTGCATAGTGAGCAACCATGAAAGGGGCTACATCAATTTATGTAATGAACGAACGAATGAATAACCAGTAGCCTACACAAAGTCTCTGTTCATAGTCAACAAGAAATATTGAAACAACCGAAGCAGGACGTTTTGGCGCCGCCGTTTCGGCGCCGCACGTTGTGGTGCTTAAAATGGAAGTTGGATTAATAAAACTAATTCTTGGCGTAAGCGGAAGCTGGACTTATGGAAACAATTGATCATCTCTATGAAAGCTGGCTGAGATTAAGTCTCTGCTTCAATAGAAGCTGGATGAATAGAATTGTTTTCTGCTTGAATAGAAGTGAGTTGACGGGAAAAGTCATCTATAAGTCAAAGCTGGATGGATGAAAAACGCTTTTGATCAAATAGACGCTGGATCGATGAACATTATTTTAATTAATATCGCAAAAACTACCACTTCTATCTTCTCATTTGTTCTTACATTCTGCATAGCTGTTACTACGTTAACATAATCCAATGTTTTTCACAATGTCGTTCACAGATGCGCCTCCGTGTTAGAGAGCGTCCTAAGCAGAGCTGACTGGTTTCAACTTTCAAAGATTTAAATCTGGGGGTGGGATGGATAGCATGGTCCGAACTCGGGGACCTGACACGAAATGTTACCCATTCCAGGGGCAGCGGTAACGAAGGACCTATCCCCGATTCATTCATCGCAAAATTAGCAGGGTCGAGGCCATATATACGGCAGCTTAAAAAGCGTGTAGGCTACACTGTACATAAACATTAGAAAAATTCACAGCGAAAAACTGTGCGATAGCGTAGCAAAACCACAAAGTTACGCAAAAATGTGTCAAGTCGAACTGCAGGAAAAAAGAGCAAGACGCTGTTGTCAAGATTCTTTACGAGCTGTTGTCTATAGTAGGAAGCTGTTGTCCAGAATGCTTCTTTAAGTTGTTCTTGTGAACAACAACCTTTGGCTTATTCAAAGCGTCTGATGGTATCAGATACTATAACGTGGCAGGGAACGTACAGGACGCTCGTCGACGTACACTGTCTAATAGTAGGCCTAAGCATCGTAACCTATAGAGGCCAACGCGATAGAATATTTTTCTACAGTAGACTGCAGGATCCACTGGAAAACTATATATAGACTATGAGTCAATATTAGTAGCCATCGCTGAAAATTATAATAGATAACTAACAGCCAAAATGGCTAATTACGAATCTCGAGAGACAAGGTGTAGATAGAGATGCGCTAACTAGCCACGGCAATAATAATAACGACAATTTATATGGCGCCGTAACGCGGCCATACCGCTGCAAGGGCGCCTCACAAACAACCAACTAGCTACAACAATATAAGTACCGAACGAACGAATGTCCAGGTCACAAAATACCATTGGTAACAAACGAATTACATTACATTGAAAGCAATGAACTCCTATCAAATGTCAGAAAGTGAAATATCGGTAGCAAACGAGTTTCAAGAAATCGTGTCTAACTACAGACTAACGCTGCAGTAAAAGTCATAGACCAACGTAGGGCCTACATGTAGAGCACAGCGCAGCGTTCAAATCAAGCGTCGAGACACTTTACTGTGAGACCAGTGGCGGCGCTAGGGGGACTAGGAGGGCTAAGCCCCTATAAAAGGCAAACCGGGGTTAAGCCCCCTCTTAAGAAAAGGCCATCCGGTGTTTTTGGACCACTAAAAATGAAACACATACATGAGATTTCGACCGAATGACTAAAAAGGTCGTCAGAAATTTTGGCGGATGAAAATGGAAAATTTCCTCAGCGAGGTTTCAGCCCCCTCAAAGTGAAATCGTGGCGCCGCCACTGGTGAAGACGATGACTATTGTTCGTCGGTTTTAAAAGAAGACATAGTATGGCCAGTAGACGAGATTGAAGATGAGGAACGTGAGAGGAAACAGGATTCTCGATGCCTTCTCAACCGTATCAGCCGGTTTCTCTCGGAAGCGATCCAGGATGCTTGGGATTCGGTTGTCGCTCTTCTTTTCGTCCACATCTGATTGAGTTCCAACGCTGCTGCCATCTTCCGATGGGCAACTCTGATAAACAGACAATAGAAAGGGATGGGAGAGATGGACAGCTACCAGCGTCATGCATGGTTGATTAGTGCAAACGAATTTCAATTAAAATCAAAAATTTAAATTTATGTTAGCTACATAGGAGAATTTAAATGACCTAAATTGGAGGAGGAAGAGAAGGAGTAGAATGAGAAGGAGGATTGGATGAAGGAGAAGGAAACGGGAGAAGGAGAAGAAGGTTGTGGAGAGGTGGAGAAGGAGAAGGAGAAAGAGTAGGAAGAAGTAGAAACAGAAGAAGAGAGATGGGCAGCAGCTACCAAAGTCATGCATCGTTGATTGGTGCAATCGACTCTCAATTTAAATCAAACTTTTTAATTGAAATTAATTGTATAGGGGAATTTAACCTAAATATGAGGAGGAGGAGAAGCAGAAGAAGGGAAAATGAAGGAGAATTAAAAGGGAGAAGGAGGAGAAGGTGTTGGAGAGGTGGAGAAGGCGAAGGAGAGAGAATAGGATGGAGAAATAAAAACAGAAGAAGTATGAAGAGAAGGAGAAAGGGGAGGAGGAGGAGAAATCAGTCGAAGATTTGAGTTCAAACAACTTTATTATCATCATCATCATCATCATCATCATCATCATCATCATCATCATCATCATCATCATCATCATCATCATCATCATCATCATCATCATCATCATCATCATCATCATCATCATCATCATCATCATCATCATCATCATCATCATCATCATCATCATCATCATCATCATCATCATCATCATCATCATCATCATCATCATCATCATCATCATCATCATCATCATCATCATCATCATCATCATCATCATCATCATCATCATCATCATCATCATCATCATCATCATCATCATCATCATCATCATCATCATCATCATCATCATCATCATCATCATCATCATCATCATCATCATCATCATCATCATCATCATCATCATCATCATCATCATCATCATCATCATCATCATCATCATCATCATCATCATCATCATCATCCTTTCGAAATATTTTCATACACACAAAAATCTACTGTTCTTGTGTATTCTGACTGATTCTACTTACAGCGTCCAATCAAAGCGCAGTCTGCTATATAATAATTACAGTTCCAATATAATTTACATAAGCATTGTACATTATTATCAAAAAGCCACTCATATCAGTGAATATCCATTTCTTCTTTGGCAGAGGACGGCCAAAGAAGAAATGGATAGATAACGTACTGGAGGACATAGACCACAGGGGATTGGAGCTAAGAAAGGCAATAGAACTCGCAAGAGACCGACCTAAATGGAGAAGTTTTGTTAGAGCCTCATCGTCGGTGAACACTTGACGGAGGAGAAAGAAAGAAAGAAAGATCAGTGAATGCATATCTATACATATTATGGCGAGCGTTATATAAATTGGTGATTGCGATCACGATGTCAACGAACCTTAATCTTCGCCTCCTTCTGCTTGCGAACCAAAGTATTGACGATTGAGTATTCGATGAAAGCTCCGAACACGAAGACGAGACATGTCGACATCCAAACGTCAATGGCCTTCGTGATGGAACCGGACGGCATGCTGCGCATCAGACCGGAGCTCTGTGTCGTGATGGTCAGGACCGTGAGGATACTTAGGGAGGTCCTGGCTGGAGCAGATTCCGGATCAATCCAGAAGGACAGCCAGGAGAGAAGGACGACGAGGAACTGAGGGAGATAGGTGCTGAGGATGTACGCTCTGAGTCGTCGACTGAGGTGGAAGGAAGCTCTCAGGCAGGGTTTCTGTCCTAAAAACGAACGACACAAAATGCGGTTGTCACTCTTTTTATCGTCAACGTCCGATCGAGTTCCTTATCTTGTCATATCTGGCCATTTATAAAGCGCTTCTCGCAGCAAGAGCCTTTCAGAAGCGCTCCAGTGCATTCAACCCCGAGAAAAGAGGCAAGTTTTTAGACGAGAGAAAGACGAGGATACACTACCAGAGAGGATGGCAGAGTGAACTGATGGGGAAGCCCATTCCATAAGGAGGGACCAATGCAGGCAAATGACCTGGATTGAGCCATGGCAGTCCTGACTCGGGGGACAAAGAGGTCAAGCCGATCAGAGGACCTAAAAGGACGCAGCGAAGTGGCAGAAAGGGGGGCGATGTATCTGATCGCACAGATAAACAGATAAACATAAGGGATGGCATATTATGAGGGATATACCACAGCCATGCATAGGACGCTGAATGTGGGTGGCTACGCAAGTATGAGAATTTTAGAAATATAAATAGGAGGCCAAATGTTGATTTATGTGGAGTTTGTGCACGTGTGCAGTGAGGACTTTACTATGGCGCCCAAGGAAACACTGGAGGATGGGCTTTGACCCCCACAACACCCCGGCAATTCTCACCCTGGACTACGCTGACTATGCTGACTACATGAAGGACAACAACGGTGTTGACAATGAATGCGATGACAGGACAATGAAAGAATGGAAGAATATTGTCAGTCCAATTACTGCGCAAATTGCTCTGCGAATTTTTTGCACCATTTATTCTATCGAACCGCTTTGTAAACAGTCGCATCAGGCATATATAATTATATTATATATTATACATATATTTTTCATTAGTTATATATGTTATATATAATTATATTTTATATATATAGCACGCGAATTGCGAATTGAATCCCTTGTTTAAACGATAGGTGCTTGCCAGCAGCAATTTTTCGAGCTAGTTTCTACCTGTCGCGTGCGGGAACAAATGGTGCATTATTTTGATGTATATGAAGCTCTTTGTACTGAAAGAACAATAGCAGCACTTTGGCTTGCATATATAGGCCTATATATATATATAGTTTATATACATATGCAACGCTTTGTGACGCTCGCATGCAAGGTGCTTCATTGAATGTGTAGATGAATATAATTATCTAAATTAAGTGTATATAAGCACATACAATACATGTGGACGTCTGGGCATATACACAATGTCATATACGTTCACACACACAAACTGTGCATAGGCCTACTGTGACGGTGGAATATGCCAGACATCGTGCTATAAGCGACTTGCGGTGGTATTTGCAGTTTAACGTCACTGTATGGCAACATAGACCATTAGCGACGCCCTCCTCCTTTATCCAGGCTTGGGACTGGCACTGGCAGAGTGCAACCAGTGGCGGAGTTTAAGCGACTTGCGAAAGTGCGATATGAAGGCATTTCTTGCACATGCATGCATAATGCGATGTGCGTGTTACGAGAAGCTGGACCCTCCAATAATAATATTATAGACAAAGCCCTGCTGCTAAAGAATGCACATTGTTAAGTGTCATAGTTACTGCATAGGCGGCTGATAAAGCAACAAAAGAAAATTGAAATAGAAGAAGAAGAAGACGAAGAAGAAGAAGAAGAAAAGAAGAAGAAGAAAACGAAGAAAAAGAAGAAGAAGAAGAAGAAGAAGACGAAGAAAAAGACAAAGAAAAAGAAGAAGAATAAGAAAAAGAAGAAGAATAAGAAAAAGAAGAAGAAGGGAAAAATAAGAACAAGATATAAGAAATAGATAGATATTTAGATAATTAATTGGATAGACACTCTGAGTAGGCTAGGTTTCTTTGAAGAGGCGCTACATAAATTACCGAAATGAACATCATAATAATTTGTTTTGATAGGTGGAGTGAGAGAGACAGAGACAGTGACAGACAGACAGAAAGAGAGAGAGAGAGAAACAGAGAGAGAGAAAGAGAAAGAGAGAGAAAGAGAAACAGAGAGAGAAAGAGAAAGAGAGAGAAAGAGAGAGAAGTTATGAGAGGGAGATCTGAACGGATACAAGCGGATACATATCAGCCGATTTAGCGGAAACTAAAATACAATGAACATCATAATATTGGCACTCTGAGTAGGCCAAGTTTCTTTCAAGAGGCGCTACATAAATGATCGAAATGAAATGAATAGTAATTTGTTTTGAAACAGACCGATGCCAGCATGTACGCAGACGACTGAAGTGACGTTGGTGATCATGTATTCTGGGAGGTTAATGTTGTCATCCACTTCAACCGCAGGGGCGTCCAGTCTCCAATTGAAGACGATGTCGTCAACGGTGTAACCATCTGACATAATTATGCAGTCAATTAACATTGCTCCACTGACCAGAAATGATGCTTAATAATCAACACCATATTATTGGAAATTGAAACTGTGAAACTGTCCCAGAATAATTGAGCGAAATGTAACAAAACTGAATTACGAACAGTCGTCAGTTAGATCTAAGTATGACGGAACTAGTCGGAAAAGCGAGATTGAAAGCCTAGCAATGGCGAAATCTAAGGTTATATAATGTAGGTCCCCACTTACACTCTGCTACTATGGCACTCATTAAGCTTTCGTGATAGAGATGCTAAGAAGATAGAGATATTAAGAGGGAAACAACTAATTAGGCTAATCATGCCTTCGAACCAAGTTAGGCTATAGGCCTATTTGTTTGACAACATTATTTTGAAAATTAATGGAACGACGGTTTAGTTACCGTAGGCTACAGTCACTGTAGACCTCAATAAAAAATTGAAAATCTTGCTCTAACCGCATTTTCATTCGCAGTTCAGTCATTTTAGTCCTTTCATAAAGCAGTATAAACTTGGAAGGAAACTCTTATTTTGGACACTTGATGAGTGAGAAGGGAGGCTGCCTGGAAAAGAAATCGTACAGTGTATGGTGCCAGGAACGAGAACACAAAGGAGACCGAGGGTGGGATGGATCGCCAACATCAGAAAGTGGATGGAAATGCCATTCAATCAGGTGCTTACAGATACAGAGGCAATAAAAAGATGGAGAAAACTTGTCTATGAAGCAACCAACCTTCGGACCAAGGAAGGTTGAAGACAAGACAAGACATACGGTTATTATTCGAAGAAATACTCACAGCTTCCGAACTCAATTGAGCAGGTCTGGTTGTCCATTGGGTATCGATCGAGTTGCATGGTGCACGAACAGGTCAGGGTCAGTCTCTGGCTGAAGAAAATGGTTCCATCGGGCGAAAGACGGATCAGACGATTAGGAACCGTTATGGTGTGGAACAGACCGGACTTGAGGTTCCGTATGAACAGGTCCGGGGCCCAGATCCGGTCGAACTGGTTGTAATTCAGCGTAATGCTGTAATCGAATAATGTGTAACGTTACTTAGGTAAGATGGATTTCTTGCACCGATGCGTCAACCTGCGTCGGCTAATTACAGGCGGTTACCGGTACTAATTACGACAATGGCTTTTTTAACGACCGAACTCTTGTAGTACCAGCCCAAACTATGGAAAAAAAGGAGACAGAAGTTAATCGTTAAGGCAGTAGCCGGGATTTTGTTTCGGTGTTTAATTTAGTGGTGTTCAAACACCCAAACGTTCCTCAAAATACAGCCTTGCTAGTAATTGCAGTTATGACAAAGCATCGTTATACAGGTAAAGGAACGAACCATAATTGACTAAATGACCAGGGATTGTTCCCTTGTCCTTCACAACAATGACCAACGACTCTGTTGTTGAAGTCATTAGATGGCATGCTTTGACTGCCTTTTGAACTTGACCGGATTTCGAATCTATTTTCGGATCGTTATTAATTGACACCAAGTGCGTTACAATACTCCAAGATGTCTTAAGATCAGAGTACATCACCAGTTAGAACCAAATATTTCACTTTATTCACTACAGATTAATAGTTGGCTAACTAACATGACTTTGATACTTCAACGAAGAAAGCCTATACAACTCAAGACTACAACTTTCGTGGCAATTTCCTGTGCTGTACTTGCCTGCGGTTGAACTCCGTGAAGGCAAGTCGTTCGTCTACCCAAGTCTGGCGCAGGTAGATAGCCATCGAATACTCCTGTAAAGCGTTTTAAAAGCATGTTGACAAACAATATCTTAACGAATAATCAACGATTATTTTCAATACTTAGACGACAAAGCGTCTCTTGAAAAGTAGCGCGAATACATTTGAAGCATACATAATACTGTGTACTACAGACATAAATAGCTCGAATACATTTGAAGCATAGACCTAGATAGGCCTACGTGCAGACTTGCGTGCACACATTGCTAGAGATCCCCGCTAAAGTGTCTAGACTACAAAAAGTCGAAGATGGGGCGAACATTGGATGTCTTCAATGCAGAAAGGGGATTCGCGGTGGTGTAGTGGTGGGTTCGGTGCTTTGGAGTCTGAGGATTCCAGGTTTGAATCCACCTCAAACCGCCGCGTAAGGACCTTGAGCAAGTCCTTCACTCGCAATTGAGGAGCACAATTCCAAATCTCATGCAGTCCAGTGCTCATCAATTGGACTGAGTGAGTTTGGAACTGTGCTCCTCGATTGCTCGTGAGCTTCGGCGTGAAACTCCGATTCAGTGTCCACGCTGTAGACCTAGTCTGGAGCGCCTCTGAGTAGCGACCTTGAAGGGGGGGTTATAGCAAATCCCAGAAATATGAAATAAAGAAATAAAATAAACAATTGGGAAGCTTGCAGTGGTTCACAACTCTCGCTTAAGCATCAGCTGAACAATAATTGTTTTCACCGATTAATTATAAATCAATACCGGTTAATTTAATGGATACCAGCCCAAAATATAATAATTATTATTAATCGTGGTCAGGTCTGCCTACCATTTCCACTTCGCTGATAGAGCTGAAGTCGGCCACCTCGAAGTTTATGTAGACATTCAGTATTTCTATGTACAACAGCAACAGCAAGACGGAAGACATCAGCAAGAAAACAAACGAGAAACTACATTTCTATACCAGCCTTTACATTTAGACATCCAGCGCTTCATTTATCAATCGATCGATCGATCGATAAATCAATCAATCAATCAATCAATTAATCAATCCATTAAGTAATCAATACATCAACGCATCAATTAATTAATCAACTGATCAATTAATAAATCAATAAATCAATCCATCAATCAATCAATCAGTCAATCAATCAACCAATCAAGCAAGTAAGCAATGCATCATTAATTAATCAGTTAATCAATCAATCAATTGATCAATCATCCAATAAGATCAATCTCTCAATCTCTCAAACCATCAATCAATCAATCAATCAATAAAATCAATTGATCTAAAAGAATTGTACTGAAGTAATAGATAAACAAAAGTAACATACATGTAGTAGACCTAATTATGATGTTTTTCAACAACAAAAAAGAGACCCAGGACAATTATAGTTTCGCTATGTAGGACCACCTAAAACATTACTAACATCAAAGTGACGAACATAAACATGGCCACAGTAGAGCCGCAGTGTAAATAGTACTGCATTCTTGATTACGCTATCTTAAAGCATTATAAGCCATTGAAGACTAGTTATCAAAGCAAACCTTTAACTAATTATTTAATCCTGAACGATTATAGGTACGTGCCGCGGGTAAAAGGAAGAACAAATTATTTAATGATAAGCTTAACGAAAGCGATAATAACAATAACAATAGCAATAATATCATATGATGGCATTCAAGACTTTTCAATCGAAAAATAGTCAGGAGTTTATTAAAAAGGAGCTAGATGAAAGTTCAAACCTCGATCAGCGTTTGGTCTGATGCGACTGTTGTAATTTGCGGAATCAAGACGAGTCTGTAACAGATCAGCCATGACCCTGAAACAATGTAATGTAATTTAATGTAAAATTTGCATAGTAGCTAACTCTTTTTAGGCATATTTACCAAAAATATTCGTATAACTGTGAGGCGCGGTGGTGTAGTGGTGGCGTCATTGCCTTGAAGCCGGAAGGTTCGGGGTTCGAATCCACCTCACCGCGTAAGGACCTTGGGCAAGTCCTTCACTCGCAATTGCTCAGCGCTTCGGCGTGAAACTCCGATGCAGTGTCCGCTCTGCATTCGGGAGCGCCTCTGAGTAGAGAGCTTGAAGGGGCGCTATAACAAGTGCACATACATACATACATACATACATACAACTATTCTCTTTGTATATGACTATTTAGTTCTGAGATTTTAAACGTGTTTTTGTCTGGATTCACTGATTATGACTTATACCTTATATTTTTCTTCTTGTCTCTACTGATAGCCTACTCACGCTTGTTTTCTCTTTTCTCTCTTTTTATCGTCCAATTTCTACTAAACTCTCCAGGGCTTTTAAAAAGAAATTTGTTGAACTGCACAACCAGGAAGTTTTTCAAGTGTGGCTTCGTTTGGCGAAAATTTATCGCGACCTTTCTTAAAGGCGTTTCTGAAAATTTTCTCAAAAATGTCGCAAATCGGCGACGAAAATAACTGATGACTTTTTAAATACTTTTTTAATCGTCCACTTCAATTTTTTTTTCGCCATTCTGCTTATTTTTTTCGCTCCACAGGTCCTTCGTTCTTCCGTTGTAAACCGCCTACAATTACCTTTTTCTAATGATTTTCACTGCACAGAGCTACTTCTATAACTACACAAATTCATTTACAACTGCACATTTTGTGTAGTACTGCACGTTAAGAAGCTCTGAAACTCTCTAACATCTCGATGCAATATTCCCGTATTGCGGGTCCACAGGTCAAGCAGGACCCTCCCTTTCTGGGTTTCCCCCTTTCAGGCAGGCCTACGGTTCGCTAACTTAAAAGTTCAAATTGTGTTCGTGTTTTCATTGCATTGTTTTTAAATTGTCATATTTATTATTAATTGGCATTATCCAGTTGATCTCTCTGAATAAAGAAGTTTGAACTGAATTGAACAATGAATTGAACAATCAACCTCCACCCAGATACTTTTCCAATTCTTTTCCATTTCTCAAATTTAAGAGTGCACGGAAGTCAGAGTTCGCGTGTTTAGGCCTGATCCCCAATTGGAATTGTTCTGAAAGTTTTTTTTACCACGCCAACCACCTTCAGTGCCTCAAGACATATTATGACAGCGGAAAAATCAATTGATTAATTCCCGACAAAAACGCGTGACTTCAACCTTTTCCAGCCACCAAAACGCAAACATCTAATCATTGTTGCGATTAAAAATGTTTACACAGATGTGCTGCTGTAGTAAAAGTGCCAAAACACAGCAATATTTCCTGTCTTGCATGGGGCATGATTGCCATGCATCTTAGGCAAGATTTCGTCGTAAATGCGTGCCTTTGACAGATTTACTCAGCACAGTATGCTGTTGCACGTTGAAGGTCACAGTTAGTCGATTGGCTGAGAGAATAGAGATCCGAAAACAGGGCGTAGGCTTATCACGACGCAAGTGACAGGTGATATTTGAGAAATTGATAATTGGTTTTTTGAAGGTGTTCTCATTTACTGATAAATTATACACGGAATGGGAGCATCAATAACCTGTCGATATACAGTGGGGACAAGGTATCTGCGAAAGAGAAGAGCCTTCTTCTTGTGCAGAAAGATGAAAAGAAAGTTTAGCGGAGGAACAAGAAACAAGAGGGTCGTGAAGAAGAAGAGGAGATTAGTATTGTCGAATGTGTACTTGAAGCAGTAGAGGAGCAAAGGGAACGGCAGGAAGTGAAAGAGTAGTAGCTATACGGGAACTGAAGGCATCAAGAAGGATTGTGAAAAAGAAAGAGAAGAAGAAGAAGGAGAAAGAGGGAGAATAATATGAGGATGAGCATGAGTACGAGAAGGAGGAGAAGGAAAAGAGAAGAAGAAGACGACGACGACGACGAAGAAGAAGAAGAAGAAGAAGAAGAAAAAGGAAAAAAAGAAGAAAGAGATGAGCCTCATAAGCAAGAGATAGAATGAGAAGAGGGCGATATAATCAGCGAAAAAACTAGAAGAAGCAAGAGAAGGATGACCCGTCTAGCCACCAGTTAAAGTAGATTGAGTAACTATAGATCTCCAACTCTCCATGTCAGCGGGATATTCATCCGTTAGGACCTTCCTTGTCACCATTCTGTTTTATGAAGCATGATACTTCGATTAATTAATTGATGGTCATATAAAAAAAATTGATTGAATTGATTGACTGAAGAGTACAGCTGCTTCCTTTATTACCCTATTAGCACCTGCTTCTGTTTCTAGCCAAGTGAAACCTTTGTTTCAAACCTAGCTCCTGAAACCTATTTCTGTTTTTAAAGTCCCAAAACGTCTGAACAGTGCTTCTGGCTGCAGCAGTCTACTGAAACCTGCTTTAATTCTAGCCTGAAAAACCTACTTCTGTTTCTAGTCTATACTGAAATCTATATCTATAGTGAGCCTACTGACACCTACTGACACCTGTTGACACCTACTGACACCTACTGACACCTACTGACACCTACTGACACCTGTTGACATCTACTGACACCTACTGACACCTACTGACACCAGTAGTTGTAATAGTAATCGGTCTACCCCACCTTCCCCCACTAATGAGTAATCGTTCTACCCCACATCCCCCACCCACAATAATGTAAGATTTCTACCCCACCTAAAAATAGATCTATGACGTCACTGGGTTAGTAGCGCAGCCACGCCCACTATAACTGGCAAGCCTCCAAATTGACACTTGACCTGTCAATCAATTATTTGTCTGTGTCTTTGTATGTGTGTCCGACTGTATGCATGATCGTGTCTTTGTATGTGTGTCCGACTGTGTCTGTATGAGTCTTTGCAGAATCCAAAGCTGTGTGCGGTCATGTATAACATGGACTAATCCATGTGCGCCGGGCAGCCGCAGACCTAACTCCTAACCAATAAAAATCTTCACATGCAATTCTGTCGCCGCAGGCACAGTCATGTCAATCCAATTATTGTCCGTGTCATTGTAAGCATTATGCACTGGCATCGGAAACCGTTGTCACATGTGGTTTTAATATTAACAGTCTTTGAAACGCTCTCTCAACGGTATATTGGTGATTCTATCTCAACCCCCCAGGCAATAGTCACATGTGGTTTTAATATTAGCACTCTTTGAAATGCTCTCTGGTGTATTACTGTATATCAACGATAAATAGTGGTGGCAGTATTTGAATATTATAATTAAACCATTGTATGTGGCATTGAAAATTCCTTTAATTTAAGTATTTGTATATACGCATGTACTGGTTCACATACATGAGAAATTTATCTTAAGTGAAAATTCTTAAATTTTCCAAAACAACTTTATTGTAAGTAGTTACATAACCACATGTTTTGGCTCACATGCATAAAAAATTTATCGTGAAAATTCTTAAATTTTTCAAAAGAGCTTTATTGTAAGTAGTTGCATAGCCACATGTTTTGGCTCACATGCATGAAAAATTTATCATAAGTGAAAATTCTTAAATTTTTCAAAAGAGCTTTATTGTAAGTAGTTGCATATCCATATGTTTTGGTTCACTTACATGAAAAATCTTGCACATGCAATCGATTTTTCAAAAGTCCTTTAATTTAAGTAGTTGTATATATGCACGCATTGGATCACATACATAAAAATTTATCTTAGGTGAAAATTCTTAAATTTTTCAAAAGAGATTTATTGTAAGTAGTTGCAATTTCTACAAATCCATACATGCAGACTTACTTACTCACCAAATGATAACACTTCAACAGATTTACACATGTGCATGCAAGCACATATTTCCAATTTCTTCACTCATTCAGTTCTTAATACTTGCATCTTCCAAAATCTCACGCATGCAATTTCTACAATTCCATACCAACTTACTTACTTATTCACAAAATTTCAGCAATTCATCAGATTTACACATGCACATACATGGTCATATTTCTCATTTCTTCAAACCGTCAGTTCTTAATACTTGCGTCTTTCAAATTCTCAACCATGCAAATTCCACAATTTCATACCAACTTACTTACTTATTCACAAAATGTGAGCACTTCATCAGCTTTACACACGCTCATACATGGTCATATTTCTCATTTCTTCAAACCGTCAGTTCTTAATACTTGCGTCTTTCAAATTCTCAACCATGCAAATTCCACAATTCCATGCCAACTTACTTACTTATTCACAAAATGTCAGCAATTCGTCAGCTTTACACGTGCGCATACATGGTCATATTTCTCATTTCTTCATTCCTCCATTTCTTAATACTTGCATCTTTCAAATTCTCAACCATGTAATTTCTACAATTCCATACCAACTTACTTACTTATTCACAAAATTTCAGCAATTCATCAGCTTTACACGCGCACATACATGGTCATATTTCCATTTCTTCAACCCTCCAATTCTTAATACTTGTATCTTTCAAATTCTCAACCATACAAATTCGACAATTTCATACCAACTTACATACTTATTCACAAAGTTTCAACAATTCAACAGCTTTACACGTGCGCATACATGGTCATATTTCTCATTTCTTCATTCCTCCAATTCTTAATACTTGCATCTTTCAAATTCTCAACCATGTAATTTCTACAATTTCATACCAAATTACTTACTTATTCACAAAATTTCAGCACTTCAACAGCTTTACATGTGCACGGACATGGTCATATTTCCATTTCTTCAATCCTCCAATTCTTAATACTTGCATCTTTCAAATTCTCAACCATGCAAATTCGACAATTTCACACCAACTTACTTACTTATTCACAAAAGTTCATCAATTCAACAACTTTACACATGCACATGCATTATCATATTTCTCATTTCTTCAAACCGACAGTTCTTAATACTTGCATCTTTCAAATTCTCAACCGTGCAAAGTCCACAATTTCATACCAACTTACTTACTTATTCACAAAATTTCAACAATTCAACAGCTTTACATATACACTATCCTGCACATATCTGTCATTTCTTCAAACCATCAGTTCTTCATATTGACATCTTTCACCATGTCAACGTTAGAAACTCTACAATTTCTCACATGCTTACTTACTTATTCACAAAAATGTCTACATGCCAAAGTTTTACACAAGTACAAGCATGCAATTGTTATTCATTTCTGCACTTCTTCAGTTCTTAATACTTGCATCTTTCAACATCTCAAACATGCAAATTCTGAAATTCCATGCATACTTACTTACTTACTCACAAAATTTTTGCAATTCATTTGCTTTTCAATTGTACAAGCGTGCGCATATTTCTCATCTCTTCGAGCCTTCATCTCTTGATGCTTACGATTTTCAACATCTCAAGCTCATCATTCTACAATTTCTCAGCTACTTACTTACTTACTTGCATATGTTGTGCACACCAACAGCTTTACACACGTATATTCCTACTCTTATTCTCAAATCTTCATTCCTTCAATTCATACTTTGGACATGTTTCAACTTCTAAATCGCATGCGGTTACAATTCTGCACACACTTGCTTACTCACTAGTATAAGTTTTACAACCAATCAGCTTTACATGTACAATTATTTCTCATTTCCCATTTCTTCAATACTTCAACTCTTACTTCTTACATGTTTCATTCCCACAACATAACAATTCTGCTATTCCACATATACTTAGCTGCATACTTACTTACTTACTTGATGCACAGAACTCTTCAATTGCAAATTCAAGCGTTTGGCTCTCATTTGTTCAATTCTTCAACTATAACTCTTAATTCTTGCACGTTTCAACTCTACGACTTAGCAATTGCTCAGTTACTTACTTCTTGAAGTATCAAAAAATAAATAAATAAATTGAAGAGTAAGAATCATCATTTTTCTTCGCAAAGTTTCTAAGTCCATACATTTTCTGACACCGAAAGTTTCGAAGTTCCAAAATTTTCTCCATGTTCATAAAATTTTCTTCACAAATATTCTATGTTCAATCATTTTCTGTCACGAAAAAATTTCTAAGATCGAAAATTTCTTACTTGTTGACAAAATTTTCTTCGCACGTGATGTATGAGGAGAATAAGGAAGTTGAAGAAGAGAACAGATATGAGGAGAATGTGAAGGATGAAGATGAGAAGAATATGGTCTTAGACGTATGAATTCAAAGTTTCTAATTCTGACATGAAAAGTTTCTAAGTCCCAAAATTTCTTCCATTTCCACAAATTTTTCTTCGCACGAAGATGAGTATGAGGAGGAAGAGGAAGAAGATGATGATATGGGACTTAGAGGTATGAATTATTGCGATACATAGACGAATTAACGATATGCAAGGCGAATATTTTGGAATGCACATGTGCAAAGCAATGTTTTTGTGAATTTTCTACATTTAAAATGTCAAATGTTGCAGGAATAGTGTGACACATGATGCTCTCATTTGTTTGCATTACTTGTTTGCATTACTTCTTGAAGTATCAAAAAAATTGAAGAGTAGTTACTTTACATTACTTTGTATGGAATCGCAAATTTCAGAGGCAACAGATGGTAAAGTTTGCAACTCTTAGTCATAAAACTTTTAGTTTGTCAACATATGTAAGTTTAGCTAAGTCAGCACTTTATGCAAGAGTATCGGTTTGCTTTAGCAAAGTCATATAGGATTGTGAGTTCTCACCTGATGGTACGAGTGCATGAAATTATGCTGCGCAAATATGTTAGATACATGACTCATTCATTTTCGTTTGGTGAGGCGTATGCAATTTTAGCTGAGTCATCAATTTTGCAAAAAGCATGCGTTTGAGTGAATAAAATAACAATGTTGGCTGGTTCAGTAATGCGAACTCTACACCATTTTAAGCTAAATGCATGTCATTGCAATTGTACGAGTTGCCACTTTAGCAGAAATTCGTGTGCGCAACAATTGCAATTATAACTCCCAACAGTTTTTTCACCAAGTAAAATCACGATCATACTTAGGAATTCAATGTTGTACGACTTGGTGGCATGCGAGTCTGATGCGGTGGACACACCTGTTCCGGCGGCGGCGGCGGTGTTTGCGATCTAGATCCGTTCCGTCTTTGACACGCGCAAGTCAGCCGATCGTGCGCAATTGTAATGTATGAAGTGTGGAATATGAGTTGAAGCTGCGCAAGATCGACTGACTTGCGCGCGTCAAAGACGGAACGGATCAGATCGCAAACACCTCCGCCGCCGCCGGAGCAGGTGTGTCCACCGCATCAGACTCGCGTGCCACCAAGTCGTACAACATTGAATTCCTAAGTATGATCGTGATTTTACTTGGTGAAAAAACTGTTGGGAGTTATAATTGCAATTGTTGCGCACACGAATTTCTGCTAAAGTGGCAACTCGTACAATTGCAATGACATGCATTTAGCTTAAAATGGTGTAGAGTTCGCATTACTGAACCAGCCAACATTGTTATTTTATTCACTCAAACGCATGCTTTTTGCAAAATTGATGACTCAGCTAAAATTGCATACGCCTCACCAAACGAAAATGAATGAGTCATGTATCTAACATATTTGCGCAGCATAATTTCATGCACTCGTACCATCAGGTGAGAACTCACAATCCTATATGACTTTGCTAAAGCAAACCGATACTCTTGCATAAAGTGCTGACTTAGCTAAACTTACATATGTTGACAAACTAAAAGTTTTATGACTAAGAGTTGCAAACTTTACCATCTGTTGCCTCTGAAATTTGCGATTCCATACAAAGTAATGTAAAGTAACTACTCTTCAATTTTTTTGATACTTCAAGAAGTAATGCAAACAAGTAATGCAAACAAATGAGAGCATCATGTGTCACACTATTCCTGCAACATTTGACATTTTAAATGTAGAAAATTCACAAAAACATTGCTTTGCACATGTGCATTCCAAAATATTCGCCTTGCATATCGTTAATTCGTCTATGTATCGCAATAATTCATACCTCTAAGTCCCATATCATCATCTTCTTCCTCTTCCTCCTCATACTCATCTTCGTGCGAAGAAAAATTTGTGGAAATGGAAGAAATTTTGGGACTTAGAAACTTTTCATGTCAGAATTAGAAACTTTGAATTCATACGTCTAAGACCATATTCTTCTCATCTTCATCCTTCACATTCTCCTCATATCTGTTCTCTTCTTCAACTTCCTTATTCTCCTCATACATCACGTGCGAAGAAAATTTTGTCAACAAGTAAGAAATTTTCGATCTTAGAAATTTTTTCGTGACAGAAAATGATTGAACATAGAATATTTGTGAAGAAAATTTTATGAACATGGAGAAAATTTTGGAACTTCGAAACTTTCGGTGTCAGAAAATGTATGGACTTAGAAACTTTGCGAAGAAAAATGATGATTCTTACTCTTCAATTTATTTATTTATTTTTTGATACTTCAAGAAGTAAGTAACTGAGCAATTGCTAAGTCGTAGAGTTGAAACGTGCAAGAATTAAGAGTTATAGTTGAAGAATTGAACAAATGAGAGCCAAACGCTTGAATTTGCAATTGAAGAGTTCTGTGCATCAAGTAAGTAAGTAAGTATGCAGCTAAGTATATGTGGAATAGCAGAATTGTTATGTTGTGGGAATGAAACATGTAAGAAGTAAGAGTTGAAGTATTGAAGAAATGGGAAATGAGAAATAATTGTACATGTAAAGCTGATTGGTTGTAAAACTTATACTAGTGAGTAAGCAAGTGTGTGCAGAATTGTAACCGCATGCGATTTAGAAGTTGAAACATGTCCAAAGTATGAATTGAAGGAATGAAGATTTGAGAATAAGAGTAGGAATATACGTGTGTAAAGCTGTTGGTGTGCACAACATATGCAAGTAAGTAAGTAAGTAGCTGAGAAATTGTAGAATGATGAGCTTGAGATGTTGAAAATCGTAAGCATCAAGAGATGAAGGCTCGAAGAGATGAGAAATATGCGCACGCTTGTACAATTGAAAAGCAAATGAATTGCAAAAATTTTGTGAGTAAGTAAGTAAGTATGCATGGAATTTCAGAATTTGCATGTTTGAGATGTTGAAAGATGCAAGTATTAAGAACTGAAGAAGTGCAGAAATGAATAACAATTGCATGCTTGTACTTGTGTAAAACTTTGGCATGTAGACATTTTTGTGAATAAGTAAGTAAGCATGTGAGAAATTGTAGAGTTTCTAACGTTGACATGGTGAAAGATGTCAATATGAAGAACTGATGGTTTGAAGAAATGACAGATATGTGCAGGATAGTGTATATGTAAAGCTGTTGAATTGTTGAAATTTTGTGAATAAGTAAGTAAGTTGGTATGAAATTGTGGACTTTGCACGGTTGAGAATTTGAAAGATGCAAGTATTAAGAACTGTCGGTTTGAAGAAATGAGAAATATGATAATGCATGTGCATGTGTAAAGTTGTTGAATTGATGAACTTTTGTGAATAAGTAAGTAAGTTGGTGTGAAATTGTCGAATTTGCATGGTTGAGAATTTGAAAGATGCAAGTATTAAGAATTGGAGGATTGAAGAAATGGAAATATGACCATGTCCGTGCACATGTAAAGCTGTTGAAGTGCTGAAATTTTGTGAATAAGTAAGTAATTTGGTATGAAATTGTAGAAATTACATGGTTGAGAATTTGAAAGATGCAAGTATTAAGAATTGGAGGAATGAAGAAATGAGAAATATGACCATGTATGCGCACGTGTAAAGCTGTTGAATTGTTGAAACTTTGTGAATAAGTATGTAAGTTGGTATGAAATTGTCGAATTTGTATGGTTGAGAATTTGAAAGATACAAGTATTAAGAATTGGAGGGTTGAAGAAATGGAAATATGACCATGTATGTGCGCGTGTAAAGCTGATGAATTGCTGAAATTTTGTGAATAAGTAAGTAAGTTGGTATGGAATTGTAGAAATTACATGGTTGAGAATTTGAAAGATGCAAGTATTAAGAAATGGAGGAATGAAGAAATGAGAAATATGACCATGTATGCGCACGTGTAAAGCTGACGAATTGCTGACATTTTGTGAATAAGTAAGTAAGTTGGCATGGAATTGTGGAATTTGCATGGTTGAGAATTTGAAAGACGCAAGTATTAAGAACTGACGGTTTGAAGAAATGAGAAATATGACCATGTATGAGCGTGTGTAAAGCTGATGAAGTGCTCACATTTTGTGAATAAGTAAGTAAGTTGGTATGAAATTGTGGAATTTGCATGGTTGAGAATTTGAAAGACGCAAGTATTAAGAACTGACGGTTTGAAGAAATGAGAAATATGACCATGTATGTGCATGTGTAAATCTGATGAATTGCTGAAATTTTGTGAATAAGTAAGTAAGTTGGTATGGAATTGTAGAAATTGCATGCGTGAGATTTTGGAAGATGCAAGTATTAAGAACTGAATGAGTGAAGAAATTGGAAATATGTGCTTGCATGCACATGTGTAAATCTGTTGAAGTGTTATCATTTGGTGAGTAAGTAAGTCTGCATGTATGGATTTGTAGAAATTGCAACTACTTACAATAAATCTCTTTTGAAAAATTTAAGAATTTTCACCTAAGATAAATTTTTATGTATGTGATCCAATGCGTGCATATATACAACTACTTAAATTAAAGGACTTTTGAAAAATCGATTGCATGTGCAAGATTTTTCATGTAAGTGAACCAAAACATATGGATATGCAACTACTTACAATAAAGCTCTTTTGAAAAATTTAAGAATTTTCACTTATGATAAATTTTTCATGCATGTGAGCCAAAACATGTGGCTATGCAACTACTTACAATAAAGCTCTTTTGAAAAATTTAAGAATTTTCACGATAAATTTTTTATGCATGTGAGCCAAAACATGTGGTTATGTAACTACTTACAATAAAGTTGTTTTGGAAAATTTAAGAATTTTCACTTAAGATAAATTTCTCATGTATGTGAACCAGTACATGCGTATATACAAATACTTAAATTAAAGGAATTTTCAATGCCACATACAATGGTTTAATTATAATATTCAAATACTGCCACCACTATTTATCGTTGATATACAGTAATACACCAGAGAGCATTTCAAAGAGTGCTAATATTAAAACCACATGTGACTATTGCCTGGGGGGTTGAGATAGAATCACCAATATACCGTTGAGAGAGCGTTTCAAAGACTGTTAATATTAAAACCACATGTGACAACGGTTTCCGATGCCAGTGCATAATGCTTACAATGACACGGACAATAATTGGATTGACATGACTGTGCCTGCGGCGACAGAATTGCATGTGAAGATTTTTATTGGTTAGGAGTTAGGTCTGCGGCTGCCCGGCGCACATGGATTAGTCCATGTTATACATGACCGCACACAGCTTTGGATTCTGCAAAGACTCATACAGACACAGTCGGACACACATACAAAGACACGATCATGCATACAGTCGGACACACATACAAAGACACAGACAAATAATTGATTGACAGGTCAAGTGTCAATTTGGAGGCTTGCCAGTTATAGTGGGCGTGGCTGCGCTACTAACCCAGTGACGTCATAGATCTATTTTTAGGTGGGGTAGAAATCTTACATTATTGTGGGTGGGGGATGTGGGGTAGAACGATTACTCATTAGTGGGGGAAGGTGGGGTAGACCGATTACTATTACAACTACTGACACCTGCTGACACCTGCTGACACCTGCTGACATTTACTGACACCTACTGACACCTACTGACACCTGTTGACACCTACTGACACCTGCTGACATCTACTGACACCTGTTGACACCTACTGACACCTGTTGACACCTACTGACACCTACTGACACCTACTGACACCTACTGACACCTGTTGACACCTACTGACACCTACTGACACCTACTGACACCTGCTGACACCTACTGACACCTGTTGACACCTACTGACACCTACTGACACCTACTGACACCTGCTGACACCTACTGACACCTGCTGACATCTACTGACACCTACTGACACCTGCTGACACCTACTGACACCTACTTTGTCGAGTCGCCTGATAAAGTCTCGTCAACGCAGGCCGACAGCCATATCATCAGGAGGATTACGACGCCTGACATTATCTGCATGCAGTACACACAAAGAAATTTCAGTTTGTATCACGATCTGGAAATGATTAGCTATATGAAATAATTGAATAGTCCACCAATGACAGCGTATGCATTCAAAATAATATATGCGTGCATGTAAATATATGCGTGCATGCAAATAATTTATATGCATGCATGCTATCTAGATGTTAAATTTTCTACACAAACGACACCCGCTTTAGTAGCCTAGCTGTTCCACCCACTCTGATACTATGGCAACCGGAGTTAACAGACCCGATCTTCCTTTGGATTAACGCCGCCACTGGTTGCACTCTGCCAGTGCCAGTCCCAAACCTGGATAAAGGAGGAGGGCGTCGCTAATGGTTTTTGTTACCACACAATGACGTTAAACTGCAAAATATAATACCACCATGCACCCTTACTCTTACAGACCACTCTTTTGACTCAACGCGGCGCTCGGGAATAAGCTGGTGCCCCGCATTTGACCTTCGAGTGTCGTTTTAGATGTTTGGAGATTACGATTACGATTACGATTGCGATGAAAGTATCTGCTTAGTAGGCTTATACCTAATTACATATGTATATTCGTTTAATAAGCAAAAACAGGTTGGCAAACCGCAACCTGGTACATTGAGATAGACAAAAATTACATTGAAATAAAAATATTAATATTATAGGGAGTAATCAGTTATTGGAATTAAATTTTTTATTACACGCATATATTACATCTATGCTATAATGGCCTACTGGTAGTTTTCCATCGGCTTGTTTGTATATCTATCCCACTAACGACTCGCCAATGCGACGCTCCGCCGATAAAGAAATCATTTTTACAAAACGTTTCTTTGGCAAATTTCTAGGTAAACAAAAATGTTTTCAGCTCAAACCCTTGTTTAGATTCCGAGTAATGGACAATATTTTCAATTTTTGACATGGTGACAGACTTTGCAAAAGTTACGCCGCCATGTCTGTTTTTGTCCTACGACGGCGGGCTAAATGTAGGCCTATAAATGAATAATAATAATAATAATAATAATAACGACAATTTATATGGCGCCGTAACGCGGCCATACCGCTACAAGGGCGCCTCACAAACGGCCAACTGCGGGATACGCCTTAGCAAACAGATAAGTTTTAAGCTTTGTTTTGAAAGAGTTTACTGAGGCGGCCAATCTAATGTCCGGAGGAAGACTGTTCCAGCATCTGGGACCAGCAACCGAGAATGCGCGGTCGCCGAAACGTGTCCTCATCCTCCGTACACGGAGGTCGGTCTTCCCAAGCGACCTGAGTCGCAGCCCGGAAGCGGAGGAATGGGTTTCGGAACAGTAGTCGCGGATGTATTCAGGCGCAGTCCCATGAAGCGAGTTGTAGACCAGCAAACTGAGCTTGAACTCAATTCGGAACGGGACAGGCAGCCAATGCAAGACGTCGCGTAGGAGTGGTGTAACATGATCATATTTTCTCCTATTACAAATGAGCTTGGCCGCGGCATTGAGCACCGACTGAAGTCCGTCCAAAAGACACGCAGGCGCTCCGGCCAGCAGACTGTTACAGCGGTCCACTTGAGAGATGACGAAAGCAGTGACGGCTGCTCTAGCGGCCTCGAAAGGCAAGGACTTGATACAGCTCCTGATGAGACGGAGCTGGCGAAAACAGCTGCTGACCGTCCTAGCCACATGGCGCCTCATGGACAAGTCAGACTCCAGCACAACGCCCAGATCACGCACCGAGGTCGAAGGCGTGATCGAAGCCCCGCAGACGCTGAGCGCACCGGTGTCAAGATGAAGGCACCGTCTACTGGTTGCGCACCACATAAAGTCTGTCTTCTCGGGGTTGAGCCGCAGTCTGTTCGATCTCATCCACTCTGCGATCCGCTCAATACCAAGCTCCATTCGCTGCCGCTGGTGTACAGCCGTTGATGGAGGTCCTGACGTGTAGAGCTGCGTGTCGTCGGCATAGAAGTGTGATGACAGGCCGAGACTCGTGGCAAGCTCTCCCACGTCGGCCGTGTAGAGTAGGAAAAGCAGCGGACCGAGCACGGAGCCCTGAGGGACTCCACAGACGAGGAGCGGATTAGTAGGTCTAATCTAAGAGAGGACCTGAAAATTATGTCTCACGAATTGACCACTTAAATTTGAAGGATGGACTTTCTCGTATCAAAACCGTTTAGACCTCTTCGAACACGGACGAATTGACAAAGCTCCATGCCTAGGCCTACTCTTCTCAAACAAAATCGAGTACGAAAGTCTAGCATATTCATGAACATAATATCTAAGATAAAATGGTATGAGAATATTCCTTATTCGCAGTAATTAATTTCGCTAACCGCATTTTGGTGTACGCCTATGAAGACATGGTAACAAACGTGAATCATCCGCAGAGGCGATCTAAATTGATATATTTTAAACTCCCACATGCGTCATTCTAAATCCAATAAGATATATACAAGTAAATATTCTTCATGATGGCCAACTATTTATAGACTACCTCAAATCGGTCTGCATGGTATTAAAGCATGCATTCTTGTCAAACATGACTTCAACGTTAGGTTGTTCGCCCTATATATAGGAAAATAAATTCAATCGTGCTTTTATCGATGATGTTTTCAGTTACTGTAAGCCACCTGAGGTCAGTGCTTACAGAGCAGACACCGGCGGCGAAATGGAATCGGTTCTTGCCAATTGAAAATATAACTACAAATAAACGACCAGTGTATTTAGGTACAGTCGAATAGTCCTAAAGGGAAATTAGACTACTTGTAGGCTATAATCTTCAGTGCTGGTATAGGCTATACATACTCCTCACTGAAACTGGCTTGTGCAAATGCAACATTTGATTGCAGCAACCAAGTGGTAATGACCTGGGGTGCATAATACATTATACATCACATCCACCTGAAGTCGCCACGTAGGGACCTTGGGCAATTCCTTCACTCGCAATTGCTCAACGCTTCGGCGTGAAACTCCGATGCAGTGTCCGCACTGTAGTCGGGAGCGCCTCAGAGTATTGAGCTTGAAGGGGCGCTATAACAAGTACGCATACAAACAAAGAAACATCATGCATTATTACATTACTCTTATTCATTTGCTATATAACGGAATGCATCGCATTATATGCTTGATCAGCTGAAGAGTGACTAATAATATATTCTTGGATACTGTTAAAATGGGGCGCAATATAAATTCTCATTCTAAAATAATATTAATCAGTAGCAGATATAGGGCCTACCTGAAATCACGTCGCAGTTTGGATGACGTGTTGACTCGGCTTACAATTGAAGAACTGTCCGTCAACCGAGACCAAAACGAAGCTCCTGCTCCGATATATCTTATATCTTATATCTCTTCTATCACTCTTCGTCCATCTATTTCTATCGGAAATGGATACAAGTACAAAATGTTTGTCGCATAAACAGCAATTAGCAAGTCTAATATATTCTTGGTGGCCTAAACCGCGACGACAATTTCAGCCGGTGGCCAATCTTTTTTTTAAGACGTACAGGTTCAGAGCAAACGGTTTCCTGCGGTACCTGGAAGCCTAGAAGAATCGTATTCGAGTTATTGCTAAAGCTCGTTTACTGCGCGTGCAATGCATGCTATTCAAAATCGATCGTCAACCGTTATGGTGCGATGGTGTCACGGTATATTCGATCTTCCTCTCATAAAACTATCCGGGGGATGAAATATAATATACCGGGAATAGAAACTTTGGAAGGATAAACCATTCTATTCCAATTATTGAAAAACGCGCACAATTGAAAAATGTAGCCTATGCGGTGATCACAATTTTAGGTGACTCTAATAAGTATTTTAAGTGTCCTAAGCAATATTCAGGGCAAGACAACTCGAATTTAGTCAGTGACTCTAAGCGTTCTTAAGTGTTCTAAATATCTTAAATGCTTTAAAACCAAAGCAAACAAAATTATCTAGTAGGAGTAAACATTACCTGTTCGTGCAAATGTTCAAAACAAAAACAAATGGAAGTTAATTTGCAAAAATAAACACGCGCGGTAGTGGCAAGTTTCAACTTCTCTTTATCTGGGGGGATACGATTATTAGTGATACCTTATTTTTGCTACACCGGCGGTGTCATATCGAACCTCTGATGTTTAATAGACCAAAGCGTCCTGACAGCGCAGACCCAACATTGGCTCAGACCTGCTGCATCTACATGTATGTAATAGAAGACTCGCGCTTTGTCTACCATTAACGCGCACGTTCAATGCGCGTGCATCGTTATGGAGCGCCGATATATCGAGCGCCGCATATCTCATAAACCATAATATTATTATTACGCTAAAGAATGGCAAGATGCGTCGTAATACACGCAACATATGTATGTATATATATGTATATATATATCATGTGTGCATATATATATATATATATATATGTGTTAGTTATTATGCGTGCATATAGAGGGTGGGCCAAAAAAAAGGATTCCACTACGATTTTTTTGCCAATATCTTGGCCAAACGTATGAAGTTTTAAATGAAACTCTACAATCTTAAAGGGAATTCATATTTACGTACAATGGTCAAATTGCACAAAAATATTTCAAACAGAACAAAAGTTATATCACTTTTAGTGAGGCCACCCACCGTTTTTTGACGATTCAAAAGCGAAACGCAAAAAATTAGGGTTTTTTGCTAGCATCATGGCCAGAAGTAAGAATTTCAAAATGAATATTTACAGGCTTGAAGACAATTCATATTTACACATGATGGTTAAATTTCATCAAAATATTTCAAACACAACAAAAGTTATACCACTTTTAGTGAGACCACCAACCGTTTATGACGATTAAAAAACGTAACGCAACAAAAAGTAACAAAAACCTGATTTTATCAAGTCATATCTCAAATAACTGTTTGGAACTGAACTCGATAGTGATTCACAACTTGTGTTCAATGTGCCCACCACCAGTGTCAAAACTTCTTTTGAGTTTCTTTGCAAATTTCTTGATGGACCTGTTGATTAATCTGACAGATTTCTTATTTACCAATTTCATTGTCATCTTGCTAAGTGACTTCTCAGTGACATGCAGCTATGCTGGTACCCTGTTCCTTTTTTAAATAGTAATAATAGTTATCATCTGGCATTATCAAAGCCTATTTGATAACAATTATCTGAGATGAGACTTAATAAAATCGTGTTTTTGCTACTTTTTGCTGCGTTACGTTTTTGAATCGTCAAAAAACGGTGGATGGTCTCTTTAAAAGCGCCATAACTTTTATTCCGTTTGAAATATTTTGCTGAAATCTGGCCATCATGTGTAGATATGAATTGTCTTTAAGCCTGTAAAATTTCATTTCCAAATTCTTACTTCCGGCCAAGATATTGACCAGAATAATTAAATTGGTTTTATGGTACTTTTTGTTGCGTCGCGTTTTTGAATCGTCAAAAAACGGTGGGTGGCCTCACTAGAAATGATATAACTTTTGTTCTGTTTCACATATGGCGATGAAATTTGGCTATTGTACGTAGAGATGAATTACCTTCAAGCCTGTGCAACTGGATCTGAAAAATTCCTATTTTTCGCCAAGATATTGACAAAAAGCCGTAAGGGATTACTTTTTTTGCCCACCCTGTATATGTGTATATTATGTGTGCATATATATATGTATAATTGTATATATGTATTATGTACATATATATATGTGTGTATGCATTATATGTGCATATGTGTGTATATATCATGTGTGCATATATATATATATATATATATATATATATATATATATATATATATAAAAATATAAAGGCGAAACTTTTCCCATGTTTGCGAACAATTTTCTTCTTATCCACCCGACCGATTTTCCCCAATATTTACAAAAATACTTTTTAGGACCCCTTAACCAGCATAGGGGGGTTCGCGATCCAAAAATCTTACCTTTGCCGAATTTGAAACATTTAATTTTTAATAATCCGACGAAAGCTAATATAATGCAGTATTTAAGATTGGTCGCCGGATCGCTTTCAAAGAACCCATAGATTTATGACGTCATCACTTCTTTACTTCGCTTTAGGCAGCCGATTTTATAGCGCGCGTTTTCGATAAATTATACTAAAAACACTGATAATAATATTATGAACGGTTGATCGCAAGACATTGACAATGGATACCGGTAATTAATATAGTACCGTGTCGTCGTACGTATACAGGCCATCTGGACATTACCGGTATTTAGGGCGGACGGGTTTAGGCAAAACAACCAAAATTCACCGGCAAATGCTGGCCACAACGGAGGGTGACGAACACGCCCGCAGGGGCGTTGCAATGGGAGCTGGGTTGGGGCGAAAAATCTACATTTCACCGACAACGCCAGGATCCCCATGCTGGGACCGGGTTGAGGCCGATGGAAGAAGGTGGGGTGAGAAAGGCTAAGTGGGAGCGGGGTCAGCGTGGCTGTGGACCAAATATCGAAATTTCCCGGGCAACGCCGGGTAATTCAGCTAGTATATGTATATATATGTATATATCTTCGCTTCCTAAAGTTTGAGTGACAAACTGCAATTAGTGGCGATGGAGATGAATAATAAGCATAAAAATGAGATTTAGTCAGAAGTTATCGTATGTGGAGTAGGCCCTAACTGTTAAACAATATAATAATAATAATAAATTATTAATAATAATAATATTATTATTATGACCCGAGCCCACACAGTCCACGCTAGTTTAACCCTCATGCGACCAACATATTTTACTCCTTAATATGACCAACTGGGGTCCCGAGGGACCCCAATAATTAATGACGCGTTCATTGCTTGATGCGTCAATATTGTCAAGGGTAACATATGTAAATTGCTAAATAAGCAATGTCAGTAGTTTCTATGAGTTAGTAATAACAGTAATAACAAAATCAGGACAATTTATATAGCGCAGTAACACAGCCGTCCCTTACAAGGACGCCTTACAAAGCAGCTAGAATGCGGGATAAGCCATAGCGGGGAAGTACGACTATGTTTTTGGCATGGATCTAAAAGGAGTATAGGACATTACCCCACCTCCGCCCCCCCAACCCATTACCCTGTCATTACCCCCAACATTACCTCCGTAGGACATTATTCCCCTGCCATTACACCCCGCCTGTTAGCATGTAGTTCTAGTGCATGTATGTAGGTATGTACGTGTACATAAATACATGCATACATACAAACGTACATACATGCACATACACATACAATAACAAAGGAGTCAGAAGGAAGAATACTCGCTTTCGAGAGAAGGTGCTACAGAAAGATCTTGCGAATTGGATGGATGCAGAAAGTAACAAACGCAGAACTGTATAGGCGAATAGACCACACAGAGAACCTTATGCAGAAAATAATAACCAGAAAGCTAGATCTCTTCGGCCACATATGCAGGATGGACAGCAGCAGAAAGATCAAGACAGTTGTGCTTGGAAGAATGGAGGGATCCAACAGGAAAGGACGACCACACAAGGAATGGCTGGATAACATAACAGAATGGTGTGGAGCACCATTACAGGACCTAACACACGCTGCCTTGGACAGACAAACCTGGCGTGGAATAACGAGAACGGCATCGAGCACCTACGGGCATTGGTCCCTCGGTTGTTGATGATGATGATGCACATACACACACATACACACAAGTATGCATGCATGTTTGAATGTATGTATTTATAGATGCATACAATACATACATACATACATACATACATACATACATACATACATACATACATACATACATACATACATACATACACACATACACACTTACGTACATACATACATGCATGCATACATACATGCATACATACATACATACATACATACATACATACATACATACATACATACATACATACATACATACATACATACATACATACATACATACATACATGCATACATACACTAAATCCTACTAGACCAATTTTCGCTCCCATAATATCTTTTCATGGAGTAGCGCTCGGTTCCATGTGAAAAATCATCATAAAGCGCGGGGACCCACGAGATATTTCATATTTAAAAAATAACCATAAAAGTTAAACCGGATTTAATTAGATGTAAACAGTTGGCGATGTCCACGTGACAAATTCATAAAACGCCGTTAAAAAATTTTTGCTGACAAAAAAGTTACACGAGTCGAAATGGTGCTGGGGTCCCCCAGGACCCCAGCTGGTCATTTGAGGGTTAAACTGCTTGATAAAGATGACACTAATATTATTAGTCACATAATTAGTGTCATCTTTATCAGGCAGTTTAAACATAGCGTGGACTGTGTGGGCTCAGGTCATGATGTAATGCACAGTGTATGTACAGTGTATGTACATTGTACAGTGTACAGTGTACACCTCTCGACAGTGGGCTTCGTTCTTCATTTGTCTATATCCATCCATCTAGCTGTCTCGAAATTCTAGATCGAAGTTTCAACGATTCACTATCTCCACTTTGGCGCTACGTAAGTAAACGGTTATTTGCATAGGCTTACATAACGCACAATGCATAGATACATGCATACTCGTGCGTGCGTGCGTGCGTACCTACATGCCAGCACATGCAATGCCATGCATGCCCCAGAATAATGACTACAGCATCTGCAACCCCCTCCTAGTCGACCCCCAAAGTTCGAATCTCCCTCTTTCAGCCCGTTCTAAATGCAGCTGCCAAACTAATGATCCGACTCCTTTTCCCACGCCTCTTCTTTCAAGTTTGATCATCTTCACTAATTCCCTTTCGGTACTCGAACTCGGTTACTTTCTTTTTCGCTAACTAACGTGGCCACCAATATCTACTGGTCCTGTACGTAAACGGAAGATCCAATAGCCGTAGGTAAATGCCTTGTCCACTCATAGTGCATCACTGCAATCACAGTGCAATGCATTGCGTTGCGGATCCAGTAATAGGTACAGAGAGAGAGAGAGAGAGAGAGAGAGAGAGAGAGAGAGAGAGAGAGAGAGAGACAGACAGACAGACAGACAGACAGACAGACAGACAGACAGACAGACAGACAGACAGACAGAGACAGAGACAGAGACAGAGACAGAGAGACATAGAGACAGAGACAGACAGACAGACAGACAGACAGAGGCAGAGACAGAGACAGAGACAGAGAGATACAGAGACAGAGACATAGAGACAGAGAGAGAAAGGGGGAGGGGGGAGGGAGAGAGACAGAGACAGACAGAGACAGACAGAGAGAGAGAGAGACAGAGAGACACACACAGACAGAGAGACAGACAGACAGAAGGCCATAGCTGCTCCGATACAACAAATACGTCCTCGTAATAACTGCGCCAATGATAATCAATGAATAGCTGAATAATAATAATAATTGTGTGTCGTTTCTATGCAAGCCGCAACGTTTACTATGCTTTTAGGCCAGTGAAAACGGAGACTTTTCTCGATATATGTGTCCACAAAGTTCATCACGGGCGATCAATAAAATTATAATTAATGTAATGTAATTCGTAATTTCTATTTATCAAAAGCACTGATTAAGCGAAAATCTCGGCTTCAATACCCCGTCACATAGGCCTACTTCCGAGCGCAAGTTTTATTTTGGTCGTTAAATAATAATGATGATGCAAAGCGGCATTGCATGAGCTGGTCATATTGTTTCGATCAATCTACGTTTGTTTGTTCGCAACATCAGAGCTTTCTGTCTAGTTGAAGCGTTGTCTTGTATCGGTCTTTCGCTAAGCAGTTCATTCAAGTGCATTCTTCAGTAATAATAACATGTCTGCGTCTTCAAAATGAGAAATAATCGATTCTACGTCATCTCTACGTCATGCTGTCAATGAGTATTATTGACGAATCACGCATACACAATGTGTCACACATGGGTTCTGTCCTGTCATGATGACTATGATGATGACTTCCGCAGTAAACAAACATCCTGTGCTACATGTACATTCCCTATTGACTTAATTACGAAGGGATACGGTTTTTGAATGACGTATACCTTTGTGTGTGCGCCCATCAAGTGACATCACGTCACTTGATGGGCGCACACACAAAGGTAGGACGTATAGATGACGTAGAATCGATTGTTCTTCAAGTGACGTTGTCGTATTGTTCCGCAAAGGCTTTTTCCTTAATTAAGAAGGCATTGCTTTTGAATGACGTAGCTTTGTGCGTGATGTCATCAAGTGACGTCATGCCAATTCTTCACGTGACGTTGCGTTAATGTGCCATTCTGCAGAATGTTCCCTCGATTGTTAATTAAAGATATTTACAAGATACACAGTTTTTAAAAAGACATTTTGTGTCATCGAGTATTGAATATTGCCTGTGTCACTTGATTGTGCACATCAAGTGATATAATATCAATTATTGTAGCCTACTGTGTTAGGGACAATAAATTATTCAGTAATTAAACGTCACAACTTTTGTTAGAATCCTGAGACTTTTAGAACTGATGACGTAGGCCTAACATAGCTTTGGTTTGAATTGAGACTATTTTCCTCACTATGCCTAAATGACGTAGCTCTTGTTTGAATCGTAAGACTATTTTCTTTGATTTCGTACGCAACTTCGCTTGTTAAATGACGGTAATTTTGCTTGAATCATTAGAATATTCTCTCGGGGATGAGGGAGTGGGAAAAGAGGAGAATCGTAAGGGCGAGAATTGAGGATGAGAAGAGTATTATATGACTGAGGAAAGAACACGTGAGAATTGAGAATAAGGTTAGTATTGAATTGAAGAGGAAGAGACAGTTGAGATTTGAGGATGGGAAGGATAAGATATGAGACAGTGCAGAGGGGTGTTGAAAATGGACAAATTATAAGACGGCAAGTAAGCAAAGCCGATTATTTTAATATTAGTAATTCTTCTTTTTTACACTTACCTCGGGCGAAATAATGATAATAATAATAATAATAATAATAATAATAATAATAATAATAATAATATTTAAAATATTATGATAATAACTATAATGACAATTTATATGACGCCGTAAATTCGTAATAGATCTACGTAGCAAGGGCGGTTTGCAAAGCGATGATTATTGATTTATCTTGAGCACCGGAACGCCAGGAGACAGAGATGGCCCTAATGGACATGGAACGAAGTGACTTCTGATCAAATGAATTATTTTCGACATTTCTTTAATTTCTCCGAAAATTTAATACGAAAACAACTATTGAATTTCCTGGTCCGAACAGAGTCAGATGTAAAGACTGCCAGAAAAGCAGAAAGTAAAATAAATGAATCAACATAATCAGATGTTCTACCTAAATTCAGTCAGATTTCGAATTTTAATTAAGACGATGCGCAGCTGATTAAATTCAATTGTTTGAAGGTTAAAGGCATAAATACCCTTTACTAAGTAAGTAAGACCGAAAGCACAAAAACAATTTGCTCACGCATCTTAATTCAGAGCAACGTGCTGACTTGGCAAGATACAAAAATGAAATAAATTGTTTTGCTGATAGTATGTCTTTAGTAACGACACATAATAAAAGTCTCAACATCACTATCTGTCCTCCAAACACGCTTGTAGATAATCTTCCAGGTCATGGATCTTGATAAATGACTCATTCTAAACCGTTCGAATTGTTCCAGCATCCGAAAGACTTAATTAAAATAGTAAAAGAAACCTCGACAATTACTGAACAAGTAAATAAACAGCGAATCTTGCCCACCAACTGGACATCAAACCAGTGACCTCACTTCCACCTTAAAGTCATGACCTTCCCAACCTATAGGAGGTAAGCCGGCCAGTAGAAGAGACAGAAGACAAAGAAGGTGAATGGAAACAAAACGCGGGAAGCATTTTCCAGGGCCATCGCTGGATCTCTTTTGAAATCGAAGAGCGACCAAAACCCTCCGCGACGAACGTACACTCTTTCCACGTCCAGTGGCCCATCCTTGCCTCCTTTGTTTTCGTTCGTTTTACTGGAAACATCTTCCACCTTCTGCAACAAAGCAGTTAAATAAAAGCAGTTACCGTAACGCGATTGTACCATGGGTGAATCCGGGGAGAGGCAATCCAACCAGGGGCGCCCGCAGGCGTACGCACTTACGCAAGTGCGTACAGCAGCGACGCCCGCAGACGTACGCACATAGGCAAGTGCGTACAGCGCGATGACCCAAAAGGTATGTTTTGGGGAAATTCTAGGTTGATGACTAAAAAAAAAAGGTCATCAGTTTTTTTGGCGGATAGAAAAGGTATGTTTTGGGGAAATTCTAGGTTGATCAGTTTTTTCGGCGGCCTAACGGAAATTTTCCCTGTGCGTACAAGAAAAAAATCCTGCGGGCGCCGCTGAATCCAACCATCCCCCTTTGAGAAATTTGCATGGGATGTGACCCCCCCATCAGGTTCCAACAAGCTTTCAATCAATGGAGCGGGAATAGGTGAGATAGGAAAAGTAGCTTACGATGCCATCACAGTGCAGCGGGAAAAGATGAGAGAAAACAGTCAGCACAGTGGTATACGACTACAACAAAGGTCGTCTGCTATTTTGGCGGGAAAATGGCATATTTTCACGACAACGTCTAAAAAAGTTCAACAGATTTCAACGAAATTTTGTTTAGATCCAAGAAGACAAAAAATTGTGGACCCTCCCCTTCGAAAATTTCTTTATCCGCCTCTGGATTGTACCATCGTGATCAATTCGGTGGTGGACTGCGTATGCGAAAAGGAATAAACACAGGAAACGGCTTCTCAAGTCATCGCTGATACTTCCTTGCAATCGCAAGAAACCAACCATCCTCTAAGACCGCAACACAGTGGCGTAGACAAGGGGGATTCGGGGGTTAAACCCATCCCACCATTGGCCTAAAAAAAGTTTTTTTAGAAGGTTATTCATCCACTTAAATAGGAAAAAGCAATTGCTTGCAGTAACAATTGTATTCTTACTCTATTCTCTTTGTTACTTCATTCCCTTTTTATTTACTGTAATACTGTTTGGTTGGTGTCAGAAAGGTCACCCGGCCAGGCCATAGAACCCCCAATCCCCATCATATATTCCTGGCTACGCCACTGCCACAACATAAGCCTTCCTCTGCTGTCGATACCTTAACCCCCGTTTGCTTCATGAAAAATTAAATTATTAATACTATAATTATTTTCTACGTTATTTTGTCCAATACGAAAATATACAAGTAGCGGCAACTTTACCCTCTGCTTCTGTCGACGCATCGAGAAGTTAACAACCGCATATTCAATGAATGCTCCGAAGACATAGACGAGGCAAATGGCCATCCAGATGTCACGGGCATTCGTTGCGGTTCCGTAGGCCACGGTGTTGATCAGGCCAGAGCTTTGCGTTGTCATCACCAGGACCGATGTTATACCGAGTGAGGCTCTGGCTGGAGTCGCTTCAGGGTCGATGTAGAAGGACAACCATGAGAGGAAAACGACGAGGAAGCTGGGGATATAGGTGTTGAGGATGTACATCTTTAGCCGACGACTCAGGTGGAAGTAGGCTCTCAGACATGGGTAGGAACCTGCGCAGGTTAATTATTGCAAAATCAATGAAAAACAATCTGAAAGGTTAAACTTTGTCTCCATTGACCTGAAAAACGTATCATATACGATTGCTTCTTCTTCTTTCATCCATACATTTATGTCTTGGTTTCTTCTATAGGCTACTGCCTTCATTCTACAATTATGTTTTGCGTCGTTGGATTTTTCCGATTTCATTGCGGAATTTAAAAAAGCTTTGGTTAGACTACAGCTTTGCTACAATTTTAAAACATCATTCGAGTTTGTTTTTTGCTCTCACTTTCTTTCTTTACATAACATTATTGTTTCTTAAGAATACTTGTCTTTTTAAGTAGCCTATACTTATCAGTTTAAGTATACTTATCAGCTTAAGTATACTTATCAGCTTAAGTATACTTATCAGTTGTTCTCTTTTTGTGTTCGTCATTATAATCTTTATATGCACAGTGCAGCCCCATCATAAGCCGAGAGAGGTCATTTCACATAGGCCTACTACTTATTTTACTCTTGACCTGCCTTTCGACCATACAAAAATTCTTTGGAAATAAGGAGAATGGAAGGGAGTAGGTCCCGGCTGCGATCGTCCAGGACCGCCGATGTATCCGTTCCTGCTACGAAAACTGAAATGGGTGATCGTGCCTTTCGGGTCGCTGGCCCACGCGCCTGGAACAATCTTCCAGCACCTATCCAGGAAATCAAGACTGAATCAACTGTTAAAAAAAACAGTTGAAGCTGCACTTGCTCTTGAGCTCACTACATTTACTCTGACAGTTGACAATATGCCTGTAAATCATCCTAGAAGTGACTTGCTACTGACGAGGCTATGTAAATTGTCTAAATCACATTACACTACATTACAAAGGGAAATAAATAAAATATATAATATGAATATGTTCACATAATTATATAAAAGCCTAACTGCAAATAAATTACGCCATGTGCATTAAGATGGTGATAGAGAAAGAGCGCGCGACAGAAAGAGAGATAAAGACAACGAAAGAAAAAGAGAGAGACAGACAGACAGAGACAGAGAGAGACAGAGACAGATAGAGAAAAAAAGAGCAAGACTAGATTAGGTTGAATGAGATTTAATTGACGACTTTCAGACAAGAAGGCAGGTGATCAGACAAGGAAACTTGCAAGCAAGCACAAGAGTATAAGACGGTCTACTACTACACACACAATGGCCAAAGTACAGCAATGGGAGGCTAGAAAGAGATTAGGATGGTAGTTGCCTGGAGCAGACGGTGTGCAGTCTTCATTAGTGACGTTCGTGACCGTATACTGCGTTAAACTGACTCTGGTCATCTCAACTGCCACGATGTCGACTCTCCAGTGGAGTATCATGTTATCAATTGCCCAGGTATCTGTCGTAAGTTCAAATATAACAGATAGATAGGATCACACGATCTGTTTGTTACATGTTTAACGACACTGCCATATCAAAGATGATTAGTGTCGCCCTCCTCCTTTATCCAGGCCTGGGTCTGGCGCTGGCAGAGAACAACCAGTGACGGAGTTACACGTGATCTGCTAAGTCTCAGCTACTCTTATAACATGAAACCAGACATTGATAGTCTCGTATACGCTGGGAAACGTTGTCAGATGAGTGGCGCTGACCATAATAATTGAGCAATGCCTCTGAGAATATTCTCTATAACACCTAAGTCCTTAACGTTAAAAACGCCTACAAGTCTATTATTATGTAGGTATTACAAAAATTAATGGGCTATCAATGCATATCATAATTATATATCATTGTGGCTCTGAGTTTTCAATTTTGTATGTTGTACCACAATTTCATAGTTACACTGAAAATATTATGATGTAAATTTTACCGGACTATATCAATATTACGTGTGTGCTGTATTGATATAATCATAATTATATACATGTAAACAGCTTCACGTGCATGATATATTTTTATGCTACAGTTCCAGAGTCATTGTTAATTTCCAGATCTGACCAACAATTATGATGACCTGTGTTTGAGACAATAGTTACTGATCTAAATATTAATCTTCGTTTAATTAGACCTGGTGGCAGACCGGTAACGCGTCCGCTTACGGAGCGGTCGGTTGCGGGTTCGACTCCGGATAACGACCTTGGGCAAGTTGTTCAAATAAGTAAAAGCTATAATATTAATATGTTCACATATATAAAGGCGTAACTGCAAATAAATGAGGTCATGTGCATTAAGATGGTGATAGAGAGAGAGAGAGAGAGAGAGCGCGCGACAGAAAGAGAGATAAAGACAACGAAAGAAAGAGAGACAGACAGACAGAGACAGAGACAGAGACAGACAGAGACAGATAAAAGAGAGCAAGACTAGATTAGGTTGAATGAGATTTGGTTGACGACTTTCAGACAAGAAGGCAGGTGATCAGACAAGGAAACTTGCACGCAAGCACAAGAGTAGGCTAGACGTTCTATAGGCCTATTACACACACAATGGCCCAGGTATCTGCCGTAAGTTCAAATATAATTATAACAGATAGATAGGATCATGCGATCTGCTAAGTCTCAGCTATACTCTTATAAGATGAAACCAGACATTGATGCTCTCGTAGCTGGGAAACGTTGTCAGATGAGCAGCGCTGACCACAATAATTGAGCAATGTTTCTGAGAATGTTCACCATAACACCTTAAGTCCTTTAACGTTTAAAGCGGCTACAAGTCTAGTTTTAGGTATTACCAAAATTAATGTGCTATCAATGCACTTCATAATTATATATTATCATTGTGGCTCTGAGTTTCCAATTTTGTATGTAGCACCATAATTTCATAGTTGCACGGAAAATATAATATTATGTAAATTTTACCGGACTATATCAATATTACGTGTGTGCTGTATTGATATAATTATATAGGCCCACATGTACATGTAAACAGCTTCACGTGCATGATATATTTTTACGCTACGGTTCCAGAGTCATTGTTAATTTCCAGATCTGACCAACAATTATGATGACCTGTGTTTGAGACAACAGTTACTGATCTAAATATTAATCTTCGTTTAATTAGACCGGGTGGCAGACCGGTAACGCGTCCGCTTACGGAGCGGTCGGTTGCGGGTTCGACTCCGGATAACGACCTTGGGCAAGTGGTTCACGCACACGTGCCTCTGTCACCAAGCAGTATAATTTGGTACCAGTGTAAGCTGGGAAGTAAACGGCAAGTCCTGCGATACACTGGCCTCGTATCCAGGACTATGGGATTCGTCCATTGCCGACTCAAGGCTATTGAAAAAAAGATGAGCGCCTTCCTGTGTTCCTCATTGAACGGGATAGGACTTTACTTTTTACTTAATTAGACAAATCAGGGTGACACACCGCACCCAGTTAGCCTACATGTCAATACACTTTAAAAGTAAACAGCAAAAAAAATGGAAACAGAATGTGAAAATGACAGCGCATAAACTTAAATCCTATACTCACACGTTCCCAACTCTATGTAGCACGTCTGATTATCCATGGGAAAGCGTTCCAGCAACATGTCGCAGAACATAGTGACGGTTATACGCTGACTGTAGAAAACTTGGCCATTTGGTGAAATGCGGATCCTGCGATTAGGAACCGTTATCTTGTGGAACACACCGGACTTGAAGTTCGCAACGTACAGGTCCGGGGTCCAGATCCTTTCGTACTGGACGTAATTCATTGAGATGCTGTAATCAGCATATACCATATTAAAGTTTTTATTCCTTTTGAACTTCAAAGCATGCATTTAAAAAGAAATTTGAAGACGAAAGCCCGGCCCGAATATTTGTTTTAACTGTGTTTTATTGTCAAAGTCGGTTTTTACCAAGGAAATGAATATCACGAAGACAATTCCTTGCTCATCAAGTCAATTTTTGTATACGAATTCTACAAATAATTATTATTCTAAATGCATAGTAGACCTATGTAAATGAATTGCACGTACATACGTACGTACGTACATACATACATACATACATACATACATACATACATACATACATACATACATACATACATACATACATACATACACATACATACATACATACATACATACATACATACATACATCAGTATCAACGTGAACATACATACATACATACAAACCTACATATATACATGCATACACGCATACATGTACATACATGTACATACATGTACATACATACATACATACATACATACATACATACATACATACATACATACATACATACATACATACATACATACATACATACATATGACGCACTCCTCCAACGATAAAGCCGCAAAAACTTTCGCCGCCTTCCCCGACAACTGTGGCTGTAGGAGGGACGACCATTTTCCCATCGGAATTTGATGCAACGTCATTGCTTGCTCAAACGCCGCAAAATAATGTTCGATATCGGCCGAATCAAATTTTGGCACAAATTTCAGAGCTGCCCCAAAACGCAAATCCTCATTTCCATGCGCTGGTCGTTCGACAGCCCCACCTCCTTCTATTCTCCGTCCGTCCATTTCTAATCTCTGCTTCTCCAATTCCATATTCATTCGTTTCTCCTCCATGTCAAATCTCCTTTTCGTCTCCTCTGCTTCAATCCTCAATTTATTCTCCTCTCTCTCTGCTTCAATCCTCAATTTATTCTCCTCTGCTGCAATCTTCAATTTATTCTCCTCTGCTTCAATCTGCATTTTCTTCTCCTCTCTCTCTGCTTCAATTTGCATTTTCTTCTCCTCGAATCTCATTCGCTCCTTCTCTCTCTCCCACTCTCTGTCCTCTTTTAAGTGCAAGCGCTCTAACTCGGCCTCCTCTTTCTTAGCCTGTGCCTTAAGTTTCCAAGCTGCACTACCCAATTTCGGTGACAATGGTTTCATAGCCATTCTCCTCACCTGTGACCTAGACACGTCCTCCACATCCTCACCATATGTCTCACTCACCAGTCGAAGTGTGTCACTTGGTATGTCTCTGACATCCCCAAATTCAGGAATTAACTCCTCCTCTAACGACGCCATTTTACCTCTACGCCCTGTCGACTATTCGACGTGCAGACCAACGCACAGCGCAAAAAATTCACCCACGACAGCTCACTTCAAAACTGTCTCGACCAAATTTACAAAACTCGCAAAACTCAATGTCGCAAAACGTCGAAATTTCCCGCACTAATTTTTCCCGACCTAATTCGCCAAAAACAACAACCATTGACCTGTCTTCACGGCCAACCACCATATAACACTTTTCCAACGGAATTACCACCGTACTATTCGCTAAATTTCACGGAAACAACGCCCCTTTTTTGACGCAAATTTCAAATTATCGTGAAAAAAATCCCGAGAGACCCCATCTGTTGGGTTCACTGGCTCTAGTCTAGAAGATGATGAGTAATACTCAGGTCCGTAATGTAAAATAACATCGATTTATTCAATAACAGAGCAGTCTGACAAGGAGTAGGTTAACGTTACCCAAAGCTGACATGAAGTACGACCGATACAGCTGATTCGACAGAGCTGACGTGAAGACACACCAGGCTAACGGAGCCCAAAGGAAGACGGATGTAGGCCAGTTCACCAACGAGGTGGGACGGCAATCGAAGAAGACAAACGTCGTAGAACACGAACCACACGCCACGCTCAACAGGAGTCGAACACACACCACAGAGTAGACCCACGACAAGAAGCAAGCCCCCACAGTAGTAGCCCTTTAAATAGGCCCTGCCCTTCCCTCAACTCCCACATAGTCAAGGAGAGTCCAAGTAAGGAAGCCCAGAGGGGTAATAGGTAGCTAACACTCACATCTGTTGGGTTCACTTGCTCTAGTCTAGAAGATGATGAGTAATACTCAGGTCCGTAATGTAAAATAACATCGATTTATTCAATAACAGAGCAGTCTGACAAGAAGTAGGTTAACGTTACCCAAAGCTGACATGAAGTACGACCGATACAGCTGATTCGACAGAGCTGACGTGAAGACACACCAGGCTAACGGAGCCCAAAGGAAGACGGATGTAGGCCAGTTCACCAACGAGGTGGGACGGCAATCGAAGAAGACAAACGTCGTAGAACACGAACCACACGCCACGCTCAACAGGAGTCGAACACACACCACAGAGTAGACCCACGACAAGAAGCAAGCCCCCACAGTAGTAGCCCTTTAAATAGGCCCTGCCCTTCCCTCAACTCCCACATAGTCAAGGAGAGTCCAAGTAAGGAAGCCCAGAGGGGTAATAGGTAGCTAACACTCACATACCCCCCACCAGAACATGAGGAGTCCAACGGGGACGACGAACTATACGAACAATGCTACGCCTAAATGCAAAATCACTCAGTACAAGCCATTACACGTACTAAGCAATTCAGCAAGACTTAACTAAATAATGCATCGCACTCATAAATAACGTAAGAGTCCGATATAATCATGATCTGAATACACAAACTTCATATAACCCAAATCATCAGTTCACACGTAATCACCATACACATCAATAGTTCAAATGTCCAAAAAACTATATCTGAAACACAAGAAAAAATTTGGACACCAACTGGTGTATCAAAAATGAACCAAAATGTATAATGGTCATCGGCACAAGCCACCCTACACTACAGACACACTGAAGAGTTCATTGCCGAAGAATTCCGTGCTTTCCTTCTATGACAGAACGTTCCATTGAAACTGTTTCTGGACAGTGTTTGACTTTTCCTGACAGAATGTTCCATTGAAACTGTTTCTGGACAGTGTTTGACTTTTCATGACAGAATGTTCCATTGACATACGACGAGGATAGACGTACCAGAGAGCATCTCTAGCACGCCCGACGACTCCGCTGTGAGGAGACAAGTGGAGACACTGATTGACGTGTGCCCTCACCCGCTCCCACTCACATTATGCAGATGGACGACTCAGAATGTCCGGCAGAACATTCCATTCGCCTGGACGATGTCTAATGTCCAAGTTGTACTGTTCAAGCTCCAAACTCCATCGCAAGAGCTTCATATTTTTGTTCGCCATCTGATGGATGAACTGCAAAGGTTTATGATCGGTGAACACCAGGACGACTGCGGATCCAAAGTAGACACTAAAGGCCCGCAAGGCGACCATCAGTGCCAGCGCTTCCTTCTCTATGGTCGAATAGCGAATCTCCTGCGGCAGCAGCTTCCGACTCAAATAGCAGATCGGGTGTTCCAATCCATCCTTCATCTGAAACAAGCACGCTCCCAGACAGAATTGAGAAGCATCAACACCCACACAAAACTGTTTAGTAAAGTCAGTGTCACCGTACATTGAAATCTAGGTTTTAAAATCTAGTTTTAATAGGGAACTTTATGCTCAGAGGCCATTGGGTGATCAATATTAGAATGAGCTAGGACCTAAAACAAATGTAGCTGAGATTCGTTTAAAGATTATATTATAATAAAACAATATCAAATAGTAAAATACAATCAATAATCCTATCTACTTATTTGTGGCGTATTATCTAATAATATTATAGCTTGTTTCTTATCTTCCACGTTGGACTTTTCCAGCGTAGATGTAGAAGTTCTTCAGTTCGTATGGATTGGAATGAAGGTTCGAAGAGGAAGGAAGGTCACCTTCTTCTTGCTTGCCGTCGTTTCCAATTCTCTTCTGTAGCTGCGTAGACGGAGAATGCTGTAGCTGGCACAGCACTCTGTAGTTTCGTCCGCCTCGTTGTTTCTCCACAAGCAACGGTAGCTTCTCGTCGCTTGCTCGTCTTGTTGTAGTTTCGCCCCTTTCTTCTGCCGTCGAACTCCAATCGCAATTGTAGTTCGAATTCGATCTTCTCCGATGTCGATCGCAGTGCACTCGCAAGTGTCTCACCAAACTTCGCAAAGTTTCCGTACGACAAGCCCTGGTATCTCAATTCCCAAGGACTTATAGTCTCACCAGTGGGACAGGCCGACAACGTGTCGCCTTCCACACCCAATTCACCGTCAGATCTTCTGAATTACCGACAAGGAACGCCACAATCGTCAATGGCCGCCCTTGCTCAGAAATCTACGTCTTCTTCCTTCGCCATCTTTTCGCTGTCTAACTTTATCGTCTGCCGTTGTTGTCGTCTGCTCAAGTTTAACGCTGCTTTCCGCCCTTCGTTGTATTTCAATAATTGATGTAGCGCGTATTCAAGAATTGTTATAGCGCTATTATTATTATCTAACTTAATGCCACAAGTAATATTAATTATAATCTACAATACGCCACATATTGTCTAGCTTAATTCTTACCTATTTAATACTTATACAATGCATCATTTAATAGGTTTGTTTGATAAGAATAGCATTCTACCGCTACAGTCAGGAGGTATTAAGATAGGTCTAGAAGCCAGACGAGATTTTAGATCAAGAAAAGCAACCTCCGCTTCCTCATTCCATCTAAAAGGAATCCCTTTCTTTGTCAAAGCCGTGAGCGGCAAAGTAATATCAGAGAAATGAGGCAAGTACCTCTGATAGTATCCCGCTAATCCTAAGAAAGATTGCACCTGTTTTTTAGTAGCAGGCCTAGGAAATTTCAACACCGCTTCCACCTTCTTCAACCTTGGCTGAACTCCGTCAATCCCAATGTGATGACCCAAGAAATCCACAGACGCATTAGCAAAGACACATTTAGCCAGATTCAGAGTTAAACAAGCATCAGCTATTCTAGATAACACTTTTCGCAAATGAACCAAATGATCCGACCATGCTAAGCTGAAAATGATGATGTCGTCTAAATAAGCATCACAAAACTCATTCAATCCATTCAGCACTTTCGTAATTAACCTTGAGAACGAAGCCGGAGCATTCTTCAGGCCAAAACTCATGTATTTCCATTGGTAATGCCCTTTCGGGGTGACAAACGCAGTTAACGGAACTGACTCCGGATGCATCGGGATCTGCCAGTAACCTTTAGTCATATCCAGCTTTGTTATAAACCGTGACTGACCCACTCGATCAATTAACACCTCCACCCGTGGCATAGGAAATGGATCCGGAACAGATAATCCATTCAGTTTCCTGAAATCTGTACAAAGACGATCTGTACCGTTTGGCTTAGGCACCAAGACAATCGGAGCTGCCCACGGACTCTCGGACTCCTCTATTATCCCCGCTTCCAACAACTGATTCACCTCTTTATCCACCCTCGCCATTTTCTCAGGATTTAACCTGTAAGGGTATTGTCGAACAGGGCGAGCACCTTCAACCAAATCAATTCTATGAGACACCATAGATGTTTTACCCGGTACTTCACTAAACACATGTGCAAAGTCATGCAAAACATCCCGCAATTCCGCACGACATTCAGCAGACACTTCACATTGTAAGACCTTATCCTCTAAAGTCACATCATTCATCCTCACATCCGGATTTACCACCAACACAGAAGCCACCACCTCCTCATTCGGTCGCTCATACACCACATCCATACGATCCACATATCGCTTCATCAGATTCACATGTACCACCCGTTCCGTTTTTCTTCGATCCGGGGTACTCACTAAATAATCGACCGGACCAAGTCGACGTACAACCACATACGGTCCACAATATTTGGTCTGTAAAGGTTTACCCACCAACGGAATCAAGAGTAAAACCTTTTCACCTTCCTCAAAAGACACAGCACGTGACTGCTTATCATACAGTTGCTTCGATTTACTTTTCGCATCAACAGCATTTTCACCAGCAAGTTTCAATCCAACACGCATACGTTCACGTAATTGTAAAACATAGTCAATCACGTTCTTGCCAGACACTTCATGTACAACATCTTTCGCCAACCATTCTTCCTTCATCAATTGCAACATGCCACGCACATCTCTGCCATACATCAAATCAAAAGCAGAAAAGCCAGTACCCTGTACCGGAACCTCTCTATATGCAAACAAGATCCACGGCAACATTGCATCCCAAGAACCCGGATATGTTTCAGCCAACGCCTTCAACATATCTTTCATAGTACGATGAAAGCGTTCGCACGAGCCATTCGTTTGTGGTCTATAAGGACTAGGTTTCAACTGCACAATACCACATTCATGCACAAACACTTGCATCAAATCAGACATGAATTCTGAGCCACAATCAGATAACAATTCTTTCGGAAATCCGAAAAGCGAAAAAACTTCACACAAACATTTAGCCACATCCTGCGCCGTATGATTCTTCAACGGAAACGCAAATGGAAAATGGGAAGCCAAATCAATGACCGTGAGAATAAACCTATTCCCCGTTCCCTCACATACACTCAATGGGCCTACGATATCCATTGCCAAGCGTTGAAACACTTCCTCCATTACAGGCATACTGACCATGGGCGCCCTATAATTTCTGTTTCCTTTGCCTAAGCGTTGACACACATCACATGAACGACAATACTCACGAACGTCTCGATTTACATGAGGCCACCAGAAATGCTTCGTCAACCGATCCAGTGTCTTTCTAGTACCCAAATGCCCAGCCGCTGGTATATCATGGGCCACATGCAACAACTTCTGTCTTAAGTCACGAGGCACAACTATTTGTACCACACCCATTCCTAATGGTGTACACTTCTCCTCCCATCGACGCACCAAGACCTCGTCCACCAACGCATACGGTTGTACACGCCCACCGACAGACACCGTCTCGTCGACTTGTGCATACAATGGTCTCAATTCAGGACACCGGCGCTGGCGCAATATTAATTCCTGTCGGCTAACATCTAGCTCCGATCTTTCTGTCACAACAGATTCTGTCGCTGCAAATAAACTCGATAAGTCGCCTTCATCGAAATTCATTCGTTCAACTTGTCTGTCAATTATTTCACCTGGCGTTCGCTCTTGGTCGGCCGACTCCGTACTTTGACCCACTATCTCCGACTGCTCGGGCGCCGCTTCACTGCACACCGCCGTCTCCCTCTCACTCTGTCTCAGTGCATGTGCTCTAGCCTGTGCACGAGTCGTCACCGCGACCTCCAACACCTGTCCTGCCAGCGCTGTATCATTACCCACAATGCAATGCACCCCAGCCATTGGAAGTGAATTCATTAGACAGCATAACACCTCACCTTGAACAAATGCACAATCAACATTCACTTTCACCAGAGGACAGTCCACAATAGAACCAGATATACCTCTGAGTAACCTCGTTTCATTCATGTGTACAAACTCATGCTCATTCAACCATTCATTAGACACCAAAGACTGCAGCGCTCCACTGTCCCTCAAGAATACCGCCTCCTTTCGTGCACCCTCATCATCAATTACACATCCAATCACACAAAATGGTGCATACAGTTTATCAACAGATTCAATTGGCTTCGGAAAACTCTGTGGTTTAACAGGCGCCGAAACAGTCTGAACCAAACCCATAGGTTTCGCACCCCTCCAATTTTCCATTTGAGTCCCCTCCTTTCGTTTTAATTTCCAACAACTGGCCTTCGTATGACCTGGCGCTCTACAAAATGCGCACGTGACCGGTTCCCCAAAACCAGTGACGTCATCATTTTCCCGCACAGGCTTATTAAACCCATACGTTCCTCTTTGAGGCGAACGTCGACCCCAATTTGTATCACGACGCGTACCATCCTTGTACCCCACGCCTTGACGCTCCCATACATCTTTCTTCTCACTTTCATCAGATGAGAATCCTCGTGTACGGTCGAAAAAATCCCTGCGGAACCCCCCAGAATAATGGTTCGGCCCCTGCTTGTATAACACTGCATATTCATCCGCTAAACGTGCAGCACTTGCTACCGTATCAGGACTCTTATCTATCAGCCACCTGTGTACTTCAATAGGTAACGCTTGTACAAACTGCTCCATGAGAATTACCTCTTTAAATTTTGCTAACTCCTCCCACGAGTTTGTACCCTCAATCCATCTCTGAAAAGGACTCTGCAGTCGAAATGCATAATTCGCATACGTTTCCCTCGGTTCTTTTCGCAACCCCCGAAATTTCTTTCGATAAAATTCCGGAATACGTTCGTACGCCGTCAATAGCGCACTCTTCACAATATCATATTGGACGCACTCCTCCAACGATAAAGCCGCAAAAACTTTCGCCGCCTTCCCCGACAACTGTGGCTGTAGGAGGGACGACCATTTTCCCATCGGAATTTGATGCAACGTCATTGCTTGCTCAAACGCCGCAAAATAATGTTCGATATCGGCCGAATCAAATTTTGGCACAAATTTCAGAGCTGCCCCAAAACGCAAATCCTCATTTCCATGCGCTGGTCGTTCGACAGCCCCACCTCCTTCTATTCTCCGTCCGTCCATTTCTAATCTCTGCTTCTCCAATTCCATATTCATCCGTTTCTCCTCCATGTCAAATCTCCTTTTCGTCTCCTCTGCTTCAATTCTCAATTTATTCTCCTCTCTCTCTGCTTCAATCCTCAATTTATTCTCCTCTGCTGCAATCTTCAATTTATTCTCCTCTGCTTCAATCTGCATTTTCTTCTCCTCTCTCTCGGCTTCAATTTGCATTTTCTTCTCCTCGAATCTCATTCGCTCCTTCTCTCTCTCCCACTCTCTGTCCTCTTTTAAGTGCAAGCGCTCTAACTCGGCCTCCTCTTTCTTAGCCTGTGCCTTAAGTTTCCAAGCTGCACTACCCAATTTCGGTGACAATGGTTTCATAGCCATTCTCCTCACCTGTGACCTAGACACGTCCTCCACATCCTCACCATATGTCTCACTCACCAGTCGAAGTGTGTCACTTGGTATGTCTCTGACATCCCCAAATTCAGGAATTAACTCCTCCTCTAACGACGCCATTTTACCTCTACGCCCTGTCGACTATTCGACGTGCAGACCAACGCACAGCGCAAAAATTCACCCACGACAGCTCACTTCAAAACTGTCTCGACCAAATTTACAAAACTCGCAAAACTCAATGTCGCAAAACGTCGAAATTTCCCGCACTAATTTTCCCGACCTAATTCGCCAAAAACAACAACCATTGACCTGTCTTCACGGCCAACCACCATATAACACTTTTCCAACGGAATTTCCACCGTACTATTTGCTAAATTTCACGGAAACAACGCCCCTTTTTTGACGCAAATTTCAAATTATCGTGAAAAAAATCCCGAGAGACCCCATCTGTAGGGTTCACTTGCTCTAGTCTAGAAGATGATGAGTAATACTCAGGTCCGTAATGTAAAATAACATCGATTTATTCAATAACAGAGCAGTCTGACAAGAAGTAGGTTAACGTTACCCAAAGCTGACATGAAGTACGACCGATACAGCTGATTCGACAGAGCTGACGTGAAGACACACCAGGCTAACGGAGCCCAAAGGAAGACGGATGTAGGCCAGTTCACCAACGAGGTGGGACGGCAATCGAAGAAGACAAACGTCGTAGAACACGAACCACACGCCACGCTCAACAGGAGTCGAACACACACCACAGAGTAGACCCACGACAAGAAGCAAGCCCCCACAGTAGTAGCCCTTTAAATAGGCCCTGCCCTTCCCTCAACTCCCACATAGTCAAGGAGAGTCCAAGTAAGGAAGCCCAGAGGGGTAATAGGTAGCTAACACTCACAATACATACATACATACATACATACATACATACATACATACATACATACATACATACATACATACATACAAACATACATGCATGCATACATACAGTCATAATTATATTCATACATGCAGGCCTTCACACACCGGTCAACTTCATGTTGAGAAATTGTTTATAAATAATAATTCGTGAATCTTAAGAACAATGGAGAATGAAATACCGACGGGCGATCGTAGCCAGTATCTGAGTACGCCAGTCGATCGTCAATCCAAAGCTGATTGGCAAATAAGGTAATCGAAAATTCCTAAAACGTATGGAAAACTTATGAATTCAAAAATATATAATATTCATATATTATTATACTCATAGAATGCTACTGACAGATGGTAAAATGAAAGCAGGGTACAACAAGCGGAAGTCGGTCTAGTAAAGTATTTAGGCATAAAATAGCAACCGTGATCATTATTCTAAACCCTACAGCGTCCTGACAAGTGAAATCAAGAAAACTGACTTCTTCAGAGACGCTGATTCAAAAGCATACTGGGTTCAAGCTCCAAGGATTCAGTCAGGCAGTCGTGCAAGCAGGCAGGCAAGCAGTCAGTCAGGCAGACATCAGGTTCAGATACAGCTTCCTTGTATTATACTTTGTACTATAATGTGTAGTACAAGCGGCCTGCGTAACACTATGTTTATACATCAAGCTATATTATAAATAAGTGGAAGGACGTTGCTTACCATTTGAGCTTCGTTGATGTAACTGATGTCGTTCACGTTGATACTGACATAAACATGGATAGGACCTAAAATCATAATTATGATACGACATGATAATTAATGTTATGATGTGCATGCTACTTCGACATGTATGATGATGATGATGATGATGATGATGATGATGATGCCGTGCATGCGTTCGTCCATGGTCCTCCCTCTGCCCAGCTTGCTCTTGTTATTCGAATTGACGCATGCACTCTCTTGATTGCTTCACCTTTGGATACATTCCAACCAGCTTTCACTGAATGCCAGGAATATGATTTGAGACTCGCCAAGAGCTTCTATGGACTTAGGCCTACTCTTTCTTGCCGAGAGATTCCTGTCTTTTGGCTTATCTCTGATCTGCATTTCCCTACAAATTGGGAAATTTTCGCAGAAAAAGTTCAATCGGTTGCGAAGATAGGCCTATCGCATTTTATCCGGTGGTACATTTTTTGAGCCACCCTGTAATGTCTGCGACCTTCACGTCGTCATCGATGGTACGCTCACTTTTTTTCTAAACACACTGCTTAGCCTACCTTACTCGTGCTTTCTACTTTCACCTGAGATGCATGCCTAGAGCAAATTTGACGCTCTGTCTCCTCCTCTGTCTTTTCCTCGACCATCCACGCCTTAGCCTCTTGCAGAATTGAATACTGCAACTCCCTCTTGGCCAGCCTT